>VZRF01005189.1:128822-281720 GCA_013396875.1 Vireo altiloquus | reverse complement strand
GGCTGCCCAGGGAAGTGGTGGATTCTCCGTCTCTGGAGGTTTTTAAGACAAGGCTGGACATGGCACTTAGTGCCATGGTCTAGCAACTGTGGTGGTAGTGGATCAAGGGTTGGACTTGATGATCTCAAAGGTCCTTTCCAACCTGTCTGATTCTATGATTCGTGTTCTGTGTACGCCCTTCTCACATCGTTGGTCAGTTACAGAAAATTCCGTTAGGACAGCAAAGTAACAAACACCTCGGTGAGATAAAATTTCTCAAAACATCCCAAGCCTCTAGCTGTGGGAAGCAATTCTCTTTCCACAGCTAGAGAAAACCTTTCTCTTAGTTTGACCATGAGAAAGCTGCTGCTTCTCAGAGTCAGGCTGAGTGGTGAAAATTTTCCCTCTGACTAAACTGTCTGTGTCCACAGCATAGTTTGTAGCTGGGAAGGTCTGAGTTCTCTTATAAGATCCCTTTGCCTCTGACATGAAACCTGTAGAGCAAACATGCCCATTGTCAGTGAAAACTGCTGCTCAGCAGAGTCCTGCCCTGAAGCCCAGACTTGGTGCTCAGTTATTAACGCGCCATGGAGCTCTGCTGCATTGCCACTCCTAGAGTCACACAGAGCCTTATGGACCATCTTTCCAGCCAGAATGCACTGATGATCACAGCACAATTGCTCATTCACTCTAGCGATACCTATGTCTCCTAATCTCTTAATTCTTCCTGATGTTTCAACCTCAGAGCTTTCAACCTTTACTCAGCTGGCAAAGCGCATCTCAACAGGGTTGCTTGGTTACTATCCCACTGTTCATAATCAAATTAGCTTTGCTTGCCACTAGCCTTTGCCAGCTCCAGGAGGCATCAGCTCTTGTTATATTCTGAATTAATGCGAACTCCAAGCTCTGAAAGTTTCAAACATACCTGATAAGTTTTCTGGTGAAGCTAGGTATGTATGGAGGAATCTGTAGGGAAAAAAAGGTTAAAATCTCTTTTTTCCTGAAGTAGTTGTGCTTGCTGGTAAGAAATCTTATTACAAGGCCTGTGAACAGTACAGTAGAATATATATTTTGGTACTGTATTTCCTGTTTTAAAACAGTTGTTTCTATAAGTTTATTACTTTGAGATTTTTAATAACCACACCATATTAGGTTTTACAGGCATAGCTAATGTATTCATAGATACCGTAACAGTTTGAATTTATGTGAATTAGATGCTATCATAATCAGTCATCATTTTAGCTTTGCTGACAGAGATATCATAAATTATTCATGCTAACCTAAACATCCAGCATGTTTTCAGGTACAGAACAATATGAATAAGTTGCAAAACAGACCAACCTCTTAAAATTCAAAGCAGGACATAGATGCTAATTCTGTCATGTACATGTGAAATTATTGGAGGATTTTAGATGGAGACTGAAGTTAAACTTTATTGGATAGATTTAGCTGAGAGATTATTTGAAATTCTGGTATTTAGTAGCATGAGACGTGTTCCTTGATCTTTTTGTGAAACAGGAGTGAAATACAGAAACATTGTTAAAAGTATTAGGGTGTGTTAAATTTCATCATTTACAAAGCAGATTTTAACTCATATATTTAAAAGTTAAAAAATTTTAATAACTCTCCCAGTCATCACATCTTCTGGAACTTTAGATGGAAGCAAAGTACTAAATATTTATATTTTGGTTGGTGGATCAGTGTAAGTAACGTGAAGTAAGTTGAATCCTGTTTATATTTGGTTGGTAGGGTTTGTTAGTCAGGATTTTCATATGCCAAATAAAGTAAATTCTGTTATCAAGAAAGTTAATCTTGTCTTTTTAAAGAGAAGACTTCATAGTTATTCTTAGTAACTAGAATAAATAATTTAAATATGAGAAATATGTCTGTACTTAAGATAACTGTTACATTAGCAGGTGCAAACATATCCTTTCCTTTGTCTGAAAAGGATGGATGGAAGGATGGATTGTCTCTTTTGAACAGAAAATTTATGGAAAGAATAACAAAGTGGAAAAAATAACAGCCAATAAACTTAAAACAAAAAGCCAACATAACTTGCTGCAGGCATAAATAACTGCTTTATATAGGTAATTTGTTTAGATTCTGAAAAAGAAGTCAGCACTAAACTTTCTACATAATAATATTCATTAGAGTACTTTGTACTGAAAATTAAAAACTATTTTCTAGAATTACGATTTTCTAAATGATTTGGCAAAGTTAGCCATGCTTCAGAGGAACATTGTGCTGTAAAATGGAATTTACTAAATAGTTGAAAATAAGAGAAAGATGAGCTTATTTCAAAACCAAGGTTATTAAAATACTGATAGAAGTTTCTAAAATATATGTTGTGAATATTGGTGAGCACTTCCAGAATGATTTTTGAAACATATGGAGTTGTGAGAGTAATTAATCTTTCAGACTAAGTTGTTCTTGGTCAGCAAAAATACAAGGTCATTTTTTTATGTGGAGCATTGATTGCAAATATGTCAGTATCTTATAGGGAGAGGTGAGGATTCACCATTTCTTCACAACTACTCATATTTTGAAAGATTTCTATTCTAACAACCAGATTTGATGATTCTTTTTTTGTGCCTGCCACTTGTGTTACTTCCTCCTTATGAACACTGGTTAAGGACACTTTGTGGGATATTTTTCTTAATGCTCTCCAGAAAAAGCACTATCAGCAGGAAATTCCAGTACACAACACAACTTGTTCTCTAGGTGTGAGTGACATATCAGTCTTCCAGATCTCTTATTTTGTAGTGATTTGATTTTCAATGTAACTACGTCTGGTTTTATGAGGGCAGGATACAATGCTCTGGATTTCAGAGTCTGGGGCAATCACTTCGGTAAGGTAGTATCTCCTACAAGACCAATTTACAAGTAGCACATAAAATACAATGAATGTGAAGTACCGGCTGCTCCTGAATGAGGAAACTTGAGAATCTGAAAGCATGGCAGATTAGCTGACTATTGGGGTTGTCTTGTTTTTCTGTCTTTAAAATGGAGATGATGATGTTAGTATCCAATGTTTAGGAAGCACTTGCCTTTTGTGGAAAAAATGGCACTACAGTTGTTAAGTACTAATATACTAATAGTGAACTATTAGCACAGAATTCTATCTGGATTTTGACCAGGATACAAAGAGATTTCTGTTAGTATTAAATTGCACAGGAGTTGCTCTTAGCTTAGCAACATCAATCAAATACCTGCTTTCATGTTTGGTAAACTTCCAGGTAACGTCATGTATAAAGAGAAAAACCCTTTCATTTGAAGACCGAGTGATCTTGAGAAATGAAGCATCTCTTCAACAATTCAGTTTTTCATTGTTTTCTTCTAAGTTCATTTTTAGCCTTGAATTGAACATTAACAAATGGTTATAAATTATTATCCATACAGAAGCAAAGTGAATAGGTAATCTGAGCAGATGAGTCTATCTGTGCTCTTGGGTAGTTGCTACCATTTGCTTGCAATCTCACTGTAGTTGCCATTGTGAGGAAAATAGTCAATCAAATTTGAAGATGTAAAATAAAATTGAAAATTGAATTGGAAGGTAATTTTACTTTCAAATGGTTTGCAAATGTAGATGTTAAGTGTGAAATGAATGCAGTTAATGACCATAGCTGGAAGAGTTATGCACCTGCTGATCACAGGAATATTATTATAAATGAGGTTGATTTTCTTGTTGACTACCTCATTTTTCTCAACATGGTCTCATTACTTTTCTATCATATGTCTGACCCTTAGGTATAAATACTCAAGCACAGACATAATAAAAACACATTAACTCCCATATAGATTTTTTTAATTCATCTTTGAAAATCAAGATGTGTGCTGCAGATGTTTCTTGCCATTGTAGGTTCTGCTTTTGGATGGCAGGAAAAAAAACCCCTGAGTTTCACCAGAAGTACTGTGGAGTTATTTTGCAACTGAGAGATCTGATGTTCCCATTGTCTGAATTATTTCAGAAAAGGGTTTCTTCAGACCCTTCCTTTATTTTTATTTTCCAATAAGCAATGTAATTGAAAAGTCTGAAAGTTACACTAGCTCTTCAATAAATACCTTTCTTCTCCTGGGAAATAAATTATTTTACAGGATTTTAAGGCTGTCTTCTTTTTCTTAATTTGCCTGTTTGAATTTTTCACCTACTTTTGCTTGTGGAATATAAATATTTTTATTGTTTTAAATGTATTTACAAAAATAAATTACACTTCTTTAGGAGTGATTGTATCTATTTATCTAAGGTTTTCTCCCTCCTTATGTCACATCTATCATCATAAAAACAGTCTTATTTTAGACTTATATGACAGAGTCTGATATAAATGTGAGTCTTTTGATTTAAACAAATATGTTCAGTATATTTTGGAATGTAACTGAGCTGTACATTTACCATTGGCCTTTCTATAACCAAGGTACTTTTTTTTTTCATGAGGGAGAAATATAAACCTATTCATAGAAATAATGAAATTTGAACATATTGAACTGATATTATAAAGTGAACTTAGGTTTTTATTGCCAGTTGTTTGGAGGTATGCATGACTTAATTCTGGCCTCCTACTGCTCTGTCATAACTTCATTTAAAGCAACATTTTCTATTGAGAATTATCTGGTTTGAGGTTCAGCAGAGATAGTATTTTTGTTTCTCAGTACTCAGGTTATTGCAGCTGCCTGGTTTCTCAGCACAGTTACTCAGCTCTACACGTAACCAGGAAATGCAGGGAGCTCCAAGCAACCACTGCTCCAATACTTTGGAGTTCTTTGCTGCACCAGTTTCTTAGCACTTCTGAACATCCAAGATTTAGAGTGAAGACGTTCTGGAAACTAGATTCATAGGTTTTTCACCAAAGGCTGAATGGGAAGTAAAGTGAGATGGGTGGAACTATGCCTTAATCTGGGACAAAGGCTTAGCTAAGTGGCCAGTTTGCTGGCAATCTTAAGGGAATTATTTCACATCTTGCTTAAACTTCTTCAGAAGTAAGATCAAGCCCAGGTTCCAGCCCTGTAAGACTCGTGGAGGTTTTCTGATGAAATCATTTTTCAAGGACTTGGTATAATTTGTCCATTCATAAAAATATGTGTTGCTGATTTTTTAATCTCTCATGTCAAACAATAGCAATAGTGAGGATATAAAGTTTGTTTCTTGGCACAGTAGTGGAATTTCTGCTTTTCAAGTGTGTGTGATCTATAGCGGAACTGCCAGTCTTTCAAAGTGAAACAGATAGTACAGTCTTCCACTTTGTTTTGATTTGCCCACTCATGTTATGAGGAGGAATAGATTAAAGGTCAGGTTATCTGCAAAGGAGAGAAAAGAATCTGGAAGATCTGGAAAGCTGGTGAACAGTTTGCTTTGGATAATGGTCTTAATGACTAGGGGGAGGGGAACAAGAAGGTGCTTATGTATATTTATTGCCTGTACTGGTAGAAACTTTCGATATTTACATACTTTCAGTATATTTTCTACTGTCCTTGATTAAACTCTCAAATTGGCAAAAATAGCTAAAGTATGTAATTTGCCCCAGAGTTAATGTCCTCCTAAGTTGACCTAAGGAAGCCTATGAATGTTTTAGGCTGTTTGCCTGCAAATTTTGGGTGATGACATTTCATTACTTAAGCTACAGGTAGTCCTTAGCAAATGAAAAAGTGTTTTCAATAATAAATTTTAAAAAGCAAATCTACAGGGCAGTCTCACTATTTTGAACTAAAACCTGGCTTTTGAATGATTGTAATTACTTTTACCAACACAAAGTAGTGAAAGAAGTTGTTTATTATAATTATTTGTCATCTTCTCAGGGGGGCTGCTAATTACAGAGAAATACCCATCTGTTAGAAATAGGCTTGTTCAGAAATAATAGGGAAATTAATCATTGTTTCCCCCTACTTTAAGCATATTCTCCCAGATTGCAGCCTTTAAAGTAATATCTGTGCTCTGAAGTATTAAGAGAGGACTGTTGGGGAGTGTCAAGGTTGTGCTGCTGTTGTGGTTTAACCACAAGAGGCAGCTGAGCCACAGCAGCCTCTCTGATTCCTGCAGTTTGTGGGGAGCAGAATGCACAAGGGTAAAGTGCACAAATACTTGTGCATTGAGATAGAGACAATTTAACAGGGAGAGCAAAAGCTGCACATGTAACCAAAATCCAAGCAAAGAGTTAGCTCCTTCCCATGGGCCTGCAGATATTCAGCCATCTCCAGGAGCTCCACAGCTCCAGGCTGTGTAATGTCTACATGGGAAGACAACATAACTCTGAGCTTTCCCCATTCCTTCTCCTTCCCCATATTTCTTACTGCTGAGCATGGAACCATAGTCTGAAACATCCCTTGGGTCAGTTGGCATCAGCTATCCTGACTGTGTCCCCTCTCAACTCCTCATACATCCCCATCCTCCTGGCTGGTGAGATGAGGTGAGGAGCAGAAAAGGCCTCGACTCTGTGTAAGCAGTGCCCAGCATGAAGACATCCCTGAGTTACCAACACTGCTTCCAGCACAAGCCCAAAGCACAGCACTCTCTAAGCTCCTGTGAAGAAATTTAACTGGATCCCAGCCAAAACCAGTACAGCTGCTCACAAGACTTGAAGGAAACAGAACATAAAAATGACCCTCTTTATCAGTTTAAAGGAAACCTAATTTTTTTTTTGTGACCATGGCTGTGGTCTGAATTTATCAGAAAGGTTGAAATTCAGTGTCCTTGGTTTCATTGTGAGATGACCTGAATAGTGAGCTATAAACTTCTGCATTATGATTCATCTTTGAAGATATGTCCTCATGAAGTAAAACAAATAGACAATGTATTGTGTTTACCTTTAAGCTGAAAAGAATCTATATGCAGTGACAGAGGCATTTTTGAGAAAAGACAGTAAATGTTTTTCTAGTTAGCAGGCCTCAAGATAACACAAGCTTAAGGGGCCAAAACACATCTGATTATTAAAGGCTACTGGCTTCTCAGTTCATACAAATTGAATTCTTTCATAGTTTGAAGGGCTGTGGAAATCTAGCAAAGAGTGTAGACTGTTGAAATGAAATTAGCATGTAAAGTGATTTTATATATGCAGGGATATAGCCACGAAGTTTGAATTGGAGAAAGAAATCTCATTACTTATCTTGTAAAATAAGTAATTTTTAAATTCCATATTTGCTATCACTGACATAAAGG
This sequence comes from Vireo altiloquus, assembly GCA_013396875.1. Taxonomy (NCBI): domain Eukaryota; kingdom Metazoa; phylum Chordata; class Aves; order Passeriformes; family Vireonidae; genus Vireo; species Vireo altiloquus. Next base: position 274,594 of record VZRF01005189.1, on the reverse strand, counting down.
TTCTGCACATGAACAGGTTTTTTTGTGATTTCCCAAAGATACAGGATTATTGAATTGACAAAGATCTGTTCCATTCTCTCCTACCTTTTCTTTTATAGGATAACTGATTTTGGCAATATTAAAAGAAGATTGTATTTGTCAACGGTCCACAAGGAGTTGTCTGTAAGCCCTCTGCATGCAAAAATTCCTCTGTTTATGATCAAGCGCAGAATAGTAGGTACCTTGGGAATATTCCCTGGACTGAGGTTGAGTCTGTTTTCTAATGAGAAATGTTTTGTGTATATTATAAACTTTTTGAAATTATTGTTTGGTTTAGAACTCAGCTCCTAGTGATTGAAGATACTTGTGCATGTCCTCTCTAGCAGATGGCAGCAGAAGCACTTAGTGGTGCACCTCTTCTATCCTTCTTCTTCTATTAGGAATTCATTCTCATTTTACAAAATTATTGCTGTTTGTAATGTTTCTTTACCTCTCCTGTTGATCCAGCCTCTATAAATTCTGTGTCCCTGATCCTTCTTCATAATAGCACTCCTGCTCACATGACCCTTCTCCTGTAGTGACCTTTGATGACATTCACTAGAGCTGCAGGTAAACTGTAGCTGATGGCTGCTTTCACATTCTTCAGGTTCTTCCAAATTCTGGCATATAGAGAACAATCTATATGTCAAACTGATGAAAACAAAACAATAACCATTATCTTCTCCTTGTTCCCCTCTCCCATGCCCAGCCACGACATATGGTAATGGCTGACAGGATACAAAGCCTGATGGTTACCATATGTAAGGACCGGAGACTCAAATGCTACTTTAGAAAACAAACTTGATATGAGAATAGTTAGATTTCAAATATCTTAAGATATATATTTTTTCATGAAGAGAAGTAGATAACAGTATACTAAGCAGTTGTGAATTTAAGGCTAGACATGAGAGAGAATATTTTGCAAAAACCTCTGAATTTATAATTTTTTGATAGGTTAAGTGAAAGCAGCTGTGGTAACTAAAAATGGAGGAGTTTTCTGCTCTGTGGGAAGAAGTAGCTGGATTTTTTTTTTAGTGAATATTTGTCAGATCATACCCCTGAAGTTGCTGTTAATTCAAAATCAATTAAATTAAATTATTTTCTTCAGTGTAATTTCAGTTAGTTGGTGCCAGACTACCACAAGTATTTCAGGATTAAAGTGTGCATTAATGTTCACCAATTTAAATTTAATCAGAAGATGAACTTCAGTTATGTATTTTAACTTAAATAATAAAGCACGAATCAGATATGTCTAGATGCTCTGATCAGTTATAAGGACAAAATATTTTAATAACCTTAATTCTTGACCAACCTTAAAGAGTAGATCTATATTTCTTAGTGTATCTGAATACATATATGTCTCCCTTAAATGGTTATCTGCCTTTTTTTCATTGCTTTTACTTGAAAGAGGGAGCATGCTGCTTTCAGTGATTAGATAGATCTTTAACGTGGCTCTGATAGTTCAACTCACTGCACACACAAGCTGATCATTATTATCAGCATGAGGGGTTGTGAATCAGGATATATAATAAGTTTTTTGTTCCATCAGCAGAGCATAGTATGCATTTTCACATGCTAGCTTTCTGTATTGTATTCCTACAAATTATTACATTTTTCAATCTCAGCAGTAGAATTATCAGTTATAATTAAATACTGAATTTTTCAGTCCATTGCTTGGTGTCTTCAAAATAAGTATTACTTTCCTTCCAAAATTTCAGATTTAGGACCCGAACAGTTATGTATGCCCCTAAATTTTTTCTCAAAAATATTTGCTATTTGGCAATTAGAAGATAATATTTATTGACTTTATAAGAAAATTAGGCATGTACAATCATTATGGTTTTACTTTTCGCTTAAAACTTCAACCACTGATCAGCTAAATTTTTTGCATGAGTAATCATGTAAGATATATTACAATTCTGCAAATTGAATGAAAATTGCTGCATTTCTCCTCAAGGCTGTCTTGTTTATTTGTGTAGAAGGTGTGTTAGCCTCAGCTCATGGGTTTTACTAAAGAGTATTGTTTCTCTTTTCTAGTGGTGCAATATGTGTATTGACTTGGTAATGTTTACCAGAGAAATATTCAGAGGAGCTGTCTTCCGGTCTTTGGATGGAATTATTATTTCTGCTAACTGTAAGCTAAGAAAGATCTTCACTTTAAAATCCAAGCCTCAAGATACAGCTGAGGGAGATGGTGTGTTTTATTTACTGTCTAGTCTTAATCACAACTGTTTATATTATAAAATCAAAAGCCTCTTATCCATCAGATTGGCAATTTGAAGGATTACATGATTTCATAAAAATTAAAGTGGTAGTACAGCATATTAAGTCTGCTAGTGTTGGACTTAAGACAACTAATTAAATATGTGTGTCCTGTGTATCAAACACTGAATTCCTTAGAAGTATTTTATTGAAGAAATTCTGACAAGATTTATCAAGTAGAGAGCTTGTTTTAATGAGAGTTTCTTATGCTGACAGAAATCAGGTTTTGGCCAAGAACAGAGTATCTGAAAGGAAAGAGAAATACTTAATACAGCAAGATTTGCTGTTTGATTTCTTAATTTTGGACGTTAGCAGCTGATGAAAAATTTTTTAAAAAAAAACAATGCAGATGAAATTGTAACAAAACATTATATGAAACAGAGCTATGAAACTATAAAAAATACCTCAGATCTTATGTCCAGTTATCCTAATGTGTCCTTGTTTATTGGGACAGTAATATTGGTGGTGAGCTGAAAAATGAGAGAGTTTTTTGTAATAGATCTGGATATTGGTCAAAGTTTACCAGTCTCCACACTCACATCATAATCCTGAATCATCATTTTTCTAGGGGGAGAACTTCATTCCTCCCTGGTATTTGCAGTTATGGAGGAGAAATTTCAGAAGCACAGCTGGCACTTTCTTATTTTAAAGGCACCCCTAGGAATAGCTCAGCTTCATTTCATTCAACTTTTCATTTTGTGGCTTTTAAGGAACATACCTGAAAAAACGTTTCTGGTTTCAGATGAGGGATAGTTAATAGTATTGGAAGTGTAACAAAATGTATCTTCTATTTGGAAACACTAAACCAATAGGGGAGAGTAGGCGAACCTTGTGATTACTCCTCTGATTTCTGGTGGTAAGAGTGGAAAAAAAATCATTGAAAAATGTCTACAGAGAGAATATGGTAAATTCTTAGCAAGAAACTTCAGTTCAAGCTGTCACTGGCATTCATTTAATTTAATTCCATTGGTGTATTGTTTTTTCCCTTCCATTCTAAGCAGTTTCTGAAATGTGCTTAAATATTGTAAATGAGTTCCAAAATTCTAAAATGTAGTTAAGATAATGAATCGACAGCTTTAATAAACTGCATGCATAGTAAAATATTACACTTTTAATTACTTCATTATCAATTCATGATTATTACACAGCTGGTGGGCATTAGTACTTTCTGTATGCTTTTGAATTTCCCTATCTAGGCAGTTCATGGAATCAGAATTATGGAATTGTTTAGGTTGGAAAAGACCTTTAAGGTCATTGAGTCCAACTGTTAAGCCAGCACTGTCAAGGCCACCACTAACACATGTCTGTAAGAACCCCATCCACATGGCTTTTAAATACCACCAGGAATGGTGACTCTACCACCACCCTGGACAGCCTGTTCAGGGCTTGACAATCCTTTTGATGAAGAATTGTTCCTAGAATCCAATCTAAACCTCTTCTGGCACAACTTGAGGCCATTTCCTCCTGTATTGCTACTTGTTACCTGGGAAAAGACTCCAACACTCACCTCTCTACAAGGTCTCCCTTCAGCCTCCTTTTCACCAGGCTGAGCAACCCTTGTTCCCTCAGCTACTCCTCTAAACTTGTTCTCTAGACTCATCTTAAATTTTCATTACAGCTGAAGGTTTGGCCGAATTAAAATGATTCTATACTTCATCCCCAATTATAGAAAAACAATAGAAGGGGTTTTGAGATTATTAATTAAGTTTCAGATAACAATTACTCTTTGATAAAGCTTTTTCCCTCTCAGAATGACTGGACCCGTTATTTGAGCTCCACTGAATGCAGTGACATTGCAATTTGTATTGAGAGTTGTCATGCTTTAACCTTGGCCAGCAACTAAGCACCACACAGCCATTCAGTCACTATCCCCCCAGTGGGATGGGGGAAAAAAACAGAAGGGTAAAAGTAGGAAAATATATGGGTTAAGAACACCTTAATAATAATAAATTGTAATTTCAAAGAAAAAAAAAAAGGGGGGAGATAAATAAAACCCAAGAAGGACAATTGGTTTTTTATTTGCATCATTTGTTTACCAGCAGCCCCTGCAGTCAGCTTTCCCTCTCCTTGATAGGCGAGCACATTGTAATATTGTCTGGAATATCCCTTGGGTCAGTTGGGGTCAACTGTCCTGGCTATGTCCCCTCCCAGCTTCTTGTGCTCCTCCATCCGCTCGCTGACAGGGCAGCTTGGGGAACTGAACAACAGCTAACACATCAGTATGTTATCAGCACTGGTCACATGCCAAATCCAAAACACAGCACTCTGCCAGCTACTGGGAAGAAAATTAAATCTTTCCCAGCAGAAACCAGGACAAGGGTCAAGTTCTTTGCTTCAAACTCCTTGGTGTGGTGGAAGTCGTGAGTTCAAGGTGCAATGAGTGTGTTACTCTTAGTAACAAGTAGCAAGTATACAATATGTTTGGAATTTTTACAATTATAGGATATGCAAAGGAGAAACCACAAATACAAAGAAATTATTTCTGTATGAGATCATTGAGATAGAGGAGGAAATAATTAATCTTTTCTGCCTCATGGTACTGAAGCATGCAAGGTTAAACTATACCTAGTTTCTTGTTTCCATAGTGATCTAGAACTTATGTATGGGTTTTTTATCACTAAGTATTGCCCAACAGTGATAAGTAATGTATTGGCTTGGCAAAAATAAATGGTTTAAACAGCTTTTATAAACTCAGTCTATATTGGTTATCAAAGGGAAAGCAGAGATGATCAGTTCACATTCTACTAGTGCCTATTGTCACAAGAATACATAGGTTGACAGCTTTTTGGTTTATCATGAACAGGTAATGGTGTCCAGAGTTTGGAATTAAAGCTTGTTAAATTTTTTATTTGCATATATGGGACTCCTCCTTTGCTACTTCAGTCCCACTGCTGTAAATACCACATTTAGCTGTTCATTTTATCCAAAAATCACCGTATCAGTATTACAGTTAAAGCTGAGTTGTAATAAAAATTAACAAAATGTATTTTGTGATTGTTTTTACTCTCTTGACAAATCGAAGAAGTTGATTATCTACAGCTATTCCAGCCATTGGTGTATATTTCTTTAACTGTATTCAAAATTTTTGGCCTAAAACTACACGTAAAATAATTTTAAAATTTACAGTAAAAAGTGACAAATTGTAGCAAATTTTTCAAATTACCATAATCTTCTCAATTTTTATAGCCATATGAATTAAAGTATATGTAATCTACCCAATAATATAAGTCAAATTTAATTCCATAGTGTCATGAGCGAACTAAAGCCCATGTTTTTTGATTCTAGGTACGTGTGTTCTTCCATCTGTGTCATGGAAGCCTTCAGATGTTATTCCTCGAACCTGCCAGCTCAATTCTGATGTGCCACAAGTTACACAATTGCTGAATCTAACTAAAATTCACAAGCCAGAAATAAAATGTAGGGAAAATACAGTACAGGAAACAGGTATTCTGTTGTATTAAAATACTTTGAATACAATCAATACAGTATGTGTACAGACAGTTGATTGTTTGTAAATGTCCATGTTAAGAGTTCCAATGTCTTAAAGTAAAACACGTGGCACCTGTAGTGCCACAGGCACATAGACACGTCTGTTCTATAGTTTGACATCCATGTGCAGCCTGAACAATTCTAATTCAAGCATGACATTTATAACAATATTTGAGATGTCATATGAATGTACATTGAAGCATTGTACAGTGAAATTGTTACACTTCTTCTTAAAGTATGTTCACATCAATGAAACTTTTCTGGCAGTATGACCATGCAGTGTCCTCAGATTATACTCTGAAAGGGAAAGTCTTGTCTCATTGGTGTCTTGGAGCTATTTGAATGTTTCTGTAAGCCACAAAATAATAAACCATATAAATTAGACCTTGGCACCATTGCATAGAACAGATCTATTCAAGGAAATTGGCCAATTTAAGCTGTTGACTTGGATAAAAGCTAAGAGAAAGCAAAGAGAGGGTTAAATTTAAAATTACTGTTACAGATGAAAGCTAACAGCAGGAGACCTCAAAAGTTTTTGTTTTAGTCTCTATATTATTTATTATAGTTATGAATCATCTCAACAGAGAAGTGAATAACAGGGGAGAAAAATTTTGTTATGATACAGATACTGGTTTGATAAAGAGTGGGACATCAGAGAGTTTTAAGCTTTTGAGATGGGCAATCCCATATTTACTTTTTCCTGAAAAACAGAGCAGGTAGCATGCAGGAAACATGACAGTTTTCAAAGCAAGGTTTTCAGTTTACTGGTTTTATGTCTTGTGGCCACTGTGTTGAAAAATTATGGTCTAGGGACCACTGTACAGGGTAAATGTAGAACATGACATCATGTAAAATCTAGCTTTGCTAAATGCAAAGGATTGTGCATTGGGGAGGAATGATAACTACAGTTAAGCTTTAAAGGATCAAAGTTAAATGACTCAAGGCAGGAAGGTTATCATCACCATAGATACACCTCAGTATAATTTTCAGATTTTAATATGTTTTCAAATACTAAGTAGCAGGAAATCCACATTCATAGGAAATGAAAAAGGTATCAAACCTATAAATCATTTTTGCATTATTATCTGAAATACTTCATACATTATCAGTTAAACCATGTCAGAATATACCTTACAGACCAAGAATTGATTCAGGGAGAAGCAGCATGAATGAAAAACTCTCACATAAGATATGCTGAAAACATTAAAAATTTACATAAGGGCATTCATATAGTAACCAGTGATACAAAGGAAGTTCAATAAAAGCTACTTTTCTTATCTCATGGCACAAAAACATCATTTGATGTCATCAGTTGAAAGTTAAAAACTCATAAAAGAAAATGACATGTTACACAAAATATGATTAAAATGCAATGTACTGCTAAAATAAGCTGGTAAAGAAATTGGTATGATTCCAAAATCAGTTGACAATTTATGTCAGTAACAGTATTGTTTTATTTAGCAGCAGTAAAAATGTGAAGAGAAAATTCAGTTTTGTACTTCGAAGTTTTTCCAACCTTACTCTTAAGAATTGTGTTGAAGGCAGATAATTTCAAAAATCCATACTGAATTATCTTGTGCTATTTCTGAAGCATTGGGTTTGGCCTTTGAAACCGAATGTTAGAGAGATTATTGCCCTGTTCTAGGCTAGCATTTCCTGTGGTTTTATGTTTAAGTTGGCATGTCTGTTTGAATAAGATCTGTAAGCCAAGAATCAGTAGAAACTGAATTGTAGATACAAATGCCAAGATGTGAAATTGCTTAAATAGACTTGGGTCAGACAAATGAGGGCATTTTACTAAAGCTGCTATTTTGCTTTAAAATTGCATATTGCTTCCTACCCACATTAAAGTCAACTGCAGAATTTCACTAAGGCAAATATATTACAGTTCTTGTTGTCTTGATTCAAAATACTGATTATCTCTTTAAAACAATTTTGTAAAAAGATAGACCAACATTAAAGAACAGAGAGAAACATAGATTATTTATGTTCATTATTAGAAACCTGGAGTTGTAAAATTATTCATAAGCAGTACTGGTCCTCACAGAACTATGTAAAAAATGAAATAAAATTTTTAGCTATTGACAAGTTTCTCTGTAGTTGAATAAAATAAGGGGGGGTGTTAATCAGTTTTTTGAGTTTTGAAGACATCAGCTGCAATTTCAATGAGGAAATAAATCAGTGTAGAAAAACAGGTGATATTTTTCACTAATACGTCACTAAATTTCATTTATTAGAATTCTAAACATATCAAAAACATAATTTCCTTACGCCCAGGATATTTGGGTGTAAATTCAACTGGGTATGTAAATTCAGTTGCATGTACACATAACTGATCTGTACTCCTTTCTTTTTTTAAAAAAGTGATTCTGTAGATCCATTTGCGACAGTAAATATCCTGGAATAAGTGCAAGCCCTTCTTAAAAATTAGAGTTATAATGAATTTTCAATGAGGTGCTCTGATTCATGTCCTTCATGGAGAACTGATAATTTCACTCTTCTTAAAATGTTGGATTGATTGTGACTTTCGTCTTAATCTGGAGAAGTACATAAACTTCTTATTGCTGGAACTTAGAAAAAAGCACTGGTGAAATCTCTCTGTAGGCATCTTCTTTCCTCTACTCTTTTGTTATTATTGGCTTCTGAACAAGACACAAAGGTAAAGCTTTGGTTTAGCCCATATAATAGTTGCAATGTCTTCCTAAAGTATTTCGTTTTGCCCTTCCTCTGTACCCCATTTTATGAGTGATATGATCATACTCCAGCAGGATGGTAGAACATCTTCTAAGAAGTAAGTTGGACTGAAGTAGCCTCAAAGTGGGTCTGAGCAAGCAAATTAGATAAAAAACCCATTTCCAACACATCTTCATCAGTATAGGCAGTGTTTAAAATGTTGGTGTAGTTGAGGAAGGTAGATTTTTATTCCACTGGGTTTGGAACTTTCTTAGCCTTGAGGATTCTCATCTTTAATATTCGAATTCAGTGAATAATCGTTTCCTCCATTTCTGTTAAAATGCTCTGAAGAAACATGTGCAAAGTATGGACCAAAGTAATAAGGTTACAGAGAATGATAATTACTGGTTAGGTTTGTACCATCTCATCAAGCTCAAAAGAAAAATAAACTTTGAGAGCAACCTTGATAATATCAAAAGTCTTTAAAAACTACTTTTTAAACTTCTTTTCCTCTACTTTTACCAGAATATGAAAAAAAACAACTCATAAAGATTTAATCATCTGCACTAAGCTGCCTATGCTGGTGTGTTTTCAAGTTGTTCACTTCTGCTCTCTCTCAATATACCTCATTAGCAAAGGCAATCTTTGTCCTACAGCAGCTGAAATGAATAGTAGGGGTTTTGAATTTTTGCTTAGAGTAAGACCCTTCATATATTTATGTATTTAAATTACATTCAGCTTTTTTTTTCAAGCAAGTACCATTTTTATAATATTAAAGGGAAAATAATACTTTTAGAGTATTACTGCCCTACAAGTAGTCAAGCCAGAGTTCTGTTGTAAAGTTGGATTATAAAGTTGCCTTTGGAACAGCAGAGGAAACTCTGTAATCCAATTTCTTAGTGACTGTATTAAAAAAAAAATTCTTGGCTGGATTGTCAAAGTGTGAGGGACTATAAAATTTAAGTGAGTACAATAGTGTGAATGATGCATCTAATCAGAAAAAATGAATGTGCATTTAAAACAAGATTTAGATTTTACCATCTGGACTACAAAGATACATAGCCCCTAGGAATATGTGGTGAAGTAATTAATGATAACATCCCTCACCTGCATGAAGATGAAATGTCTTCAGTCTAAGGTTTAATCTCTTTTTTAATCCCACCTTATGAAAATAGCATGTGTTCTTCCAGACATGTTTTTCAAATTTCAGAAGTTGGCCTACTTGAAATTGGAAGCTTTGGTATGTTTAGGTACATTTTAATTGGAAAATGTTCTTTTAATCCACTAAACTTTTTGTTTATTTGGTAATCAAAAGCCCAAATTATTTTTAGTATCATCCACTTTTAATTACACATATTATTTCATTATGTCATCAACACACTGTTATGTGTAGATGTAGGTAATTAATTGCAGTCAATTAATGTGGTCATTAAGACAGATTTTAATGCAAATCAGCTTTTCTAATTGGAGCTAACAACATCCCAAGGTAACCAGCAAAGAGAAATTTATGTTAAACCAAGACAGGTCATCTGAACTTGTGAAATGGCAGCTGTTAACAGCAACCAAATGTCACATCAGGAAAAAGGCAGGCAGGTAATGGCAGTAAGTAGCTTCTTCTGTGCTTATTAGTACAGTAAATGATGATATTGGTGGCTAATGCATGATCTGTTTTTCATTTCCTTGATGACACTGTAAATAAAGCTGATCTTGAAATAAGGTTATGAGAAATGCTCAGGGGAATCGGCAAAATGTTTTGTTTCTACTTTATTGCTTTATGAAAGTGTCACATCTCTAAAGTGAGATAGCAATTTAACCCTGAAGTTGTAGCAAGAAAATATCTTTGGACATTGTAAATATTAAGTATAAATTAATGTGAAGATACCATTTTTATCAGCTCTGGAAAGGAGAATTCACTGACAATCTTGGAGAATTATAAAAGAGGAAAATAGATAGTACATACGGCTCTGCAACCCTGATGGTAAAATTAATGTGTAAACATTTTACTGTCCTTCCTCTTTAAATATATCTGAGAACATTCACCTGCATTCCATGTTTACTTTCGGTTTGTCTTGAAGACTGGTTGGCAATTTTTGTGCTTTAAAAGACTTATAAAATAAATCTCCAGTATAAGCAATAAAAAATAGAAATAGTGAAAAGGGTAGAATATTTTAGCAGCAATAGTTTCTTTGCAATATTAGGGCTCAGCCCTGGTAATACAGTAGATTCAGTAATTTCAAAAAGCAAGCTACATGTAAATAGTGAGCTGTGACTAATACCTTGACAGTCTTGCCTCAGTTTTTTTGTGTTATTATTTATTTATTCTGTTATTTATTAATTAGAGTTCTTTTTTCTTCCTGTCAGAAGTTAGGTTTTCATTGAAGTTCTAAAGAAATCCTGCAAACCAATTTTTTTTGTTTATAAATAACCCACTTTTAAATAAAACTTTAAAGCAAGAAGATTATAAATATGTCTCTAAAATAGACCAGAAGTTTCTGGCTGATATGTTGACACACTTTTATAAACTCTGCATTTGCTATTCCTATATTTCTAGGGATTGGACTTAAAAGGACGATAATTTTTATATATGTTTAGTATTCATAATTCTTTCAGTTGATTTTTTTAAAAATACTATTTTTTTATTGTTTGTAAGTACTGTAATTTTTTTTAAACCTTTTTTTTCTTAACTTAGGTTGCTTGGTTAATAGAGCCCAAGGCAACATACGCAGCAGTAAAACTCAAGAGGTGTCACATATTGCATTTGGGTCAAAGATCCTTGGGCCACCTCCATCTTCAAACAGAAGAACCAATACAAAGGTATCTGGAAAGGTAGGAAGGGCTAAATTCCAACAACACTGTTGTCACTTTTGCAAAGGAGGAGATTGATAAGCAGAGGAGTTACACTGAAGGTTTACTTCAGGAGTTGCCTCCAGAGAGCTGCAGTATGTCGTGGATCTCCAGTGCCAGAGATGCTGTAACATCCAGAGGAGGGCAAGGAAAATGCATGGGTGGCTCCAGCACAGGGCATGGGTTTGTTGAGCCCACAGGAGAGAATGCTAAGGTGGAATCTAGTTGCTATTTTCAATGAATGCAGGGTTGTAGAGAAGCCAGGCCTCCTGTCAGAGGGAAAGGCCAGGGGCAGCAGGGCCTAATTACAGGGAGGCTTTGACTAAATATATCAGTGAAGAAGTTAAGTACTGGAACAGGGTCACAAAGGCATTGGAGAATTTCAGAACTTTGGAAGACATCAAAACTTGTCTGCAACAGGCTGATTTAATTTCAGCATCAGACCTAAAGATACCCCTTTCTACTGAAATTAATCTGTGATTTCTTATCATTCTTATTTTTCTGAATTTTTTGTTCTAGACTGCTGAAATTTCCCATGTGTGTGTAAATACTTTTCCTTATGATGAGAGCTGTAATGCAGAGCAGAAATTACATTTTGGTATGCTCTGATAGTCAGTCAGCCTTACAGTAGCTCATGTGATGCTATCAATTACAATGCCAGGGAAAACACCTGGTCCCAGTCTGCCAGCAACGAATATGCAGGTTTTTGGAATCTGATCCAGACTAGAGTTCTCAGTTTAACACTGAGAATAAGGGATCCAACCAAAGGAAGTAGACTCTTGTGGAGGAAGTCACTAGAAAGTCAAGATGTAAAATGATATTACTTCCTCCAAAGAAGAAAATACTCCTGAGGTCTAGAATAACTACAAGTTTTAGTCTTTTTATTATGATAGTTAGTTTTAATTTTATTCCCTTTTCTTTGTGTTGTTCATTCACTCAGTGAAAAAAAAAACCCCTGCCTCCTACTTGACTGTAAAGATTGAAGATACCACACTGAATAGAGCCTACCATGAAGTTTCCTGAAAAAATAATGTTTAAAAAAAGATTTGGAAATATATATTTGAAAAAGAAGTGTAATTCATAACGTATGTTTACCTTTGAGTATTTTGAAAGCTGTTATATTTTTGTCTTTCATCAAGAAATAATGTCTTTCAAGGTAACAAAGACCTTGGGTAGCAAAACATCATGCCAGCTTCAAAATTCAGGAATGCCAACTGAATCCATACTAAATATTGAGAGACTGGAGCTATCATTCACACCATCCAATGATACTTTAGATCAAGGAGGCAAAATAAATACTCTCCAAACAACTGCAAATGTCTATCAAAATGGTAAGAGCATAAAGCAAACAATATGTAGTTCTCAAACTGCCAATATTTTTTGCATGATTGTGCCTTTAAATCTAAGACTTCATTCTTTGTTTTTCTAATCCTTTATCTATTTAATTAATTACTGAAGACATATTAAATCATGACTTATTCTCCTGTATGAGGGTGAATAAATGCTCATTCTCTCTGCAGCAATTTGTATTGTGAAGGATTGAGCCAGGGATCAGCACCTGCTGGCAGTAGCCACAGTTTATACACATGCACCTCTTTCCTCATGCTGTGAAAATAACTGAGCTGCTGCAGTGGTTCTTGATCATTTTGCAGACTTTTGCAAGCCTTTTTTTTATAATTACTATGGTTTTCCCTTCTTCCATACATTTATATTAAATTTTTACTTCCTTGTGGCTGACATGTTCCTGCTGCCCTGCAAGATTCCCATGCAGTTTGGAAGATGTTTGCATCCCAGTACAATGCCCCATATGCACACAACATGAGTCTTCACAGGCATTTCATTTCTGCATTGCATTTCAGACCCTGAAATTCAGACTCAGCAAACATCTGTGAGTGGAGAAGCAGATTTTCAGCTCACCTCACCACAAGCACCATCACCAGACAAGAACAGTCATAGAAGATTATCTCTAAAAAATGCAGCCAAACCCTCATGGGAGATAACCAGTGGTATGGTACTCCTTTTGTGTTATTTTACATTTCAGTTCTATGTGGTGTGAGGGACTATCTGTTGTAAATTTCAAAGGACCCAAAAGCAGTTCACATAAAAAATGTCTGTGTTGTGGGGGATTATGGAAATCAAGCACCCTGCAACAGAATTGCTTTTGAGCATTGATAAAGATTTGCAGGATTAAGCAGAGTACCAGAGCAGTGAATGAATATAAAAATTTCATGCTCTCATGATTAAAGGAGAACTAAAAATAATTTATTCTTTAAATCTCTAATAAATTTAACACTGAAGACTCCAAATATGAAATGTACAAGAAATTTTACTTGTCCCAGATAAGAGTTTAGAATATTAACTACAGTACCTATGTCCTATCAGGGGGAGAGTGGGGGGGAGTGGAGAGTGCTGTTTTGTTTATAAAGTTCAGTGGTGATTTATTTATTTTCTTATTCACAGAAAGACACCTCAGCTTATGTTTTGGGGTTTTTCCCTTTCACACCTGTCTGCCAAAAAGTGTGGATTTGTTTTGTCATACAGTGTCAATCAACTTCCTTTTAATGCATCTGGGTTTTGTTAATACATTGTCAATCAACTTCCTTTTCGTGTGTCTGGGAAGGGCATTATTGTGGCAAAAGTATCCCTTGTCTCTATGAAAAAGTTGTGTTACTTTTTATTAGAAAGAATAGCCACCAATTTGAAAAGTGGTTGGACTACTCAAATGTGCTCAAAATCCACCAGTGAGATTTTCCATCATATTGTGAGTGATTTCCATTGTGTTTAGTCTTTGGGGATATTTAGAGGTGATTATATACTATTGGAGTTTCAGTAATCCATAATTGCTATTATGGGTTCCATAATTTGACTGAACGAGATGCAAGATGTTCAGGCAAATGTAGAATTCTTCTGAAGAATTTTTTCATTCCTTTCTATTTACCTAAATTTTGAGAACTCTGGGGCAGGAATCACTGTCTTAACTTGTTTTTCATCTAGAACACCAAGACCTCTGTCTAGTGCCAAAATTATAGAAAAATTAATCAACAGTTGTTATTTTATGTAATTTTAAGTGATATGAAAAGACAGCCTTAGGGGAGTAGACTGGCCTGTCTAAATGCTCTCTCATAAATTCAGAGGCAGAGAACTGAAGAAGAAAACTGTGTGTAAACTCTGCTCTTTCGCTGTTTGTGTTTGCAAGAATGAGAACTCTTTCTTTATAGTCTTAATTGTGTGTGCAGGCAGATAAATGCCTTATGTGAGTTTTAAGGTACAATTCTACCAACTTTTTTCCCTGTATTTTCATTGCTTGTCACTGTTAACTCAGTATGCAGATTTCAGTTTCTTTTCAATACATAAAGTTAATCTAATTGTATGTAGATGACTTAATTTCTTTTTGCATTAGTACTGGATTTATTTTTTCAGAGGAACTTCCTATAAGCAGCTTCTTAATCAAGGCAAGTCCTCTTCTAGACTTTGTTCTGGACTTCTTCCAAAGTGGGATAAACTTGACCTGAGAGAAGAAATAAAACGAGTTACTATTGTTTACGCCAATCTTATTTATTCAATGCTCAAACCTTCATTAAAATGTTAGGCTGTGATTAAAAGCTTTAGAGTAAGTCTGACTGTGTAGAAGAACTAATTACATGTTAAGGTCATCATTCTTGCATTTATGTTGTTTGCTGCAATGTTGTGATTACGTCGTAGTTTGCATATTTTGCTAAGAATGTACTCCAAATTATTCATTACAATTGACATGGAAATTATGAGTTAAAAAGAAATTCTAGTATAGTTTTTGTTGGAGAGGTAATGGGATTTTGTTTGGTCCAAAACTCCCTGTATCTTTCACTTGTGGACTATTAAGAAAGTGCTACACTGACTACAGGTTACAGAAGTTGCTGAACTCTGTAACCAGCATAAAATGTCATCTTCAAATCATACAGGCTCTTCTGTCTTCCCCCTGCATATTTCATTAAGAATAGTACTGTGCTATGGAAATGAGTGTTTGGGGCTGACTTACTCCTGACTCAAGTATTTTTCTTCAACAACTCTGGAAATGAATGTAGTTCTTTACAGGGAGGCTTAGACTAAAAAGGCAGAATATTCAGGTTAATATTATATAGATACGAAGTATTTTGAAGTAGTTCTTTATATTTCTGAACTCCTTTTGGTCTGGGCAAAACATTACAATAGTAACTAAAGTGTAAGAAATTTTTGGATGTCTGAGGCAGAGCCAGGAGTAGAAGTCAGGAGTTTAAGGCTCTAACTGCCCCATGTTGTCTAAACACTTGACAAAAACTGTTACTCTGAGATTTCTTTTCCATGTTTTGATACTTTATTAAAAATTGACTTAAAATCTTAAAAAGAAAGTGATTCATCACATAGTTTCCTTCAGAATTCATTACAAAATTTTATCTGTAATGTCCTCTACAAATTAAACAGCAACAACTGCATTGGATATTATTCTAGAATGAGAACAAGTGAGACTGCAATGTGGGAAGTGGGTTGTTTCTAAGTCAGTAGACAAAAAAATTAAGCCACTCCTCTCTACTCTTTCTCAGTCCTTAGTGCATAAGAATTAGTGAATTCTCTTGAAGTGGGTTGTACACTAAGTGTATAACCATACCCTAGAGGGCTTTTTACAGTGGTCTGAGCTATTAGTGCATATTTGTAAACCACAAAGGCAGCATGAAACATGTCAAATCTAATTTTATGATGGGGAAAAGACCTTCTGAATACTAAAGGAGTGTATGTTATGTATTTTGGTGTTACTCAAGACACTGCCAGGGAAACCTAATAAAATGTGTCTAGATTAAACTGGAAGGGTGGGTGCCAGACTGGTCAGAAGACTGCAAAGTGCAGAGTTAAGAAAAATACAGTTACTTTTGAAGATTTTTTTGTTTTGTTTTGGGGGAGTTTTTTTGGTTTGTTTTTTTTGGTTTTTTGGGTTTTTTTTTGTTTTGAAAAATGCAGCAAGTTGAAAATTTTAATATCATTGCCTTAGGAAAAAAGGCTAAACAGCATTTTAGGCTTAGCAACTTAAGCTGGGAAAAAGATCCTTCACATTCGGAAGAGTTGTCCAGTTGAAGTTTTGGAATAAGTAATATTTTTGTGGCATTTCTGCATAGTGCTTTCAGAAATGGTGAACAAGCCAGCATCTCCAGGGCCAAAGGCTCTCAAAACAATCTCAGTCTTGGTGGGTGAAATTCCTACTGGATAAATAATTGAGTAATTGAAAATACTGATTTAATATGACAGAGTTTATAAATCATGTTAGGTCACAGAATCAGTTGGGGAAAAAACAGTTCCTGAGTCTTTGTTCTTGAACATCCAAATACTGTGTTCAGCTTCACTTGAAAAGTTCATGAGAAGATTCCTCTTCTCATTTAATTTTTATAGGGGAAATGGTTGCTTAATAAAGGCAGCTTATATAGATAGCAAAATATAGTGAAGGCATAAAATCTGTGAAATGTTCATGACTGTTTTCTCTTACGATTTTGGTTGGTTTATTTGTGTACCACTCTTCACATGTAATTCCAACAGCCTATGAAAAAGATGTGATCAGAGGAGTGTGACACAATCTTGAATGATAGTAGATAGGACAATTCTGCTCTAATATCCTCCTTTGAAGAACCTGTAGTTCTGGAATTGATCAGAACTAAAAGTCATTTGGTTTACTCCATGAAGGTTGTTTCCTAAAAGTTTTGAAGTCTCACTCATTTCTTGATGCTCTTGAAAAAACTAGTCTAAAATGTCTATAAAGTAAATGGAATCGCTTGCATGTTCAGCTTTCAAGCTTATAATAATTAAAAGCCCAATCTACTAGATTGTTTTAAACCAGAATGATTTTCTAATATAACAAGAATTTACTTGAAAAGCCTTGGGGGTTCTTACTAAAGATGATCTTCATGTAGAGATTGAAAAATGGTCTTCTCTGGAACAAGAAGATGCAAGCCATGATCATACAAGATATGTCAAGTCCCTACTTTTCACTGGTTCCTGGATATCAACTCAAGTTTGGTAGCTTTACTGCCTATCTTCAGTAAACTGGAAAAATCACAGCAACCCAATAAGAAGACAGCTGTTTCTCCTGGCATCTCATTTTTCTTTCTTTTGCCTTCATTTATGGTGATTCAGACTTCCTTCCACCCATCCAAGCTGCTGAATATTCCTGAAGTGGTAATTCTAACAAAACTAAAACTAAAATATCACAGTAAAGCACAAGCTTAGTGTCTTCTGTGATGGCAAGCCTTTTATTACTGCAATGCAACTTTATTATTACACTTTTAATATTTTTATTGAGTTTTTTAATATGGTTGATGATAACTTTGTTTTATGGAGCTGGAAAGTTTCAATATCTAGTGAATAATCCACACCACACTACCTTTAATGAAGATAAGGGAGTATTGCATACTTGAGCAATTCTCCTTTTCTTAGATGCTATTTGAGATTGGTTGTAATCAATCAAATTGACATTTTTTTCTATACCATCATTCCAAACAATAAAATATAAGTTAACAATAAGAATATAAAAATGGTCTTTTCATGTGTATCTGGTGCACTCGATCTTTAAATCCATTTCTGTAGTTTATTGTTTGTTTTAAAATTGTCAGATTATTTGTGGCTATATTCAGGGAAACTTGGTGAATCTTTATACATCTTTATATATTTTTCATGTGACAGTTTTTTATCAGAACAGTAGTTTGAAATTGAGTTTTAAACCATAAGTTCTCAATGTAGAAGTGTGGAATTCCAGCAATAAAGAAGAAGCAGATTGTAATATTATGAACTTTCCACCAATGTGTGATTATTTTTTAAACGTCAGACACAGAAAATGCCTATAGGAAAAGATCAGTGGCATATTTAATAAAATTATGTTTTCCAAGAATAAAATCCAGTTGCAGGTTTGAAATATTGATGGCTAAATAGTTTCAGGTTTGCAAATTGCAGGCTTACATGTCATGTATCAAAGCCTCTGTACTTTTTGAGCTCTGATTAGAAATGTTTTGATTAACCTTGCTGCACTTTGAAAGCAACCTGGTCTTTTTCACTGCCACCTCATCACTCTTACTCTTCTTTGATAGGCAAAATATTTCTGTATTAGAAAAACTTATTTTGCTGTACATCTTCCTGAGAAAATGAGAATGATCAGAGTAGCTCACAATTTACATATTTGGCATTGAAATTGTGTATTTCAGATAAATGGGTGTTTCCAGAGAGGTTCACTGAGAGTATTCAGTTGGATAGGAAGGAGGACTTCGGAGCTACTGGAAGTTCAGCTTGCCGTAATTTACCCTCAGCCCAAAATGCCTCTGTTGAACATCACAACAGGGAAACAACTGATCACCACAGGAATAATAAAGAGGTTTTCACATTTTCATCAAAACCTCGATCACCTCCTCACGGAAAGTCTCCAAATATGTCACCAGAAAGTTGTGTTTTCCCTTTGGATTTGGAGCCAGACAGTAACGGAGAAGATGAGAAAACCGAAAGTGAAGATAACTTTGAAGGAACTGACAGCAGTGAGGAGGTAAGCCACTTTATACATGTAACTCTTGATAAAGCAGTCCTCATCCTAAAACTCCTAAGATGAGATTGTCTTCAAGCCAGGCAGAGAGGATAAATCATCTTTTCCCCATATACCAATGGGTAGATTTGTCTTTGTCAGGTTGTTGTGTCTAACTGGATACAGGACTCAATGCAGGTGTACCCTGTGTAACAAGTTGACAAAAGAAACCTAACTCTGTCAGCCCCTATGCTGACAGAGAGATGCTAGAACTGTGCATCATTACTACAAAAAAGATTTTAGGAAAGCCTGCATCGTAGATTTGAGTGATATCCAAGTCCTTTATGGTTGCTCAAGAGTTCAGTAAATAAGACTTCATTGTACCTTTTAAAACTGTAAATGGAGACTGGTTTTGCTCATTGACATTGTTGAAAGTGAATTAGAGAATTCCAGATTTTGAATGTCGCTTGATCATTGGTATTTCTGCTGTATATCCTACCTGAGCATCACCAACTTTAATTCTTTTGCAATATGGGAATCTTCCAGCAATGAAATTAATGAAAGAAAAGAAACATTTTTTAGTATATCTATTTAGTATCATCTGATACTATATAGAAATTTGCTGAATTGTCAATGCATGCAATAATTTCATTATGTCATTACAGTAACTACTGAAGTTGCTACCTTTATGAACATTCTCGTATATTTCACTTTTACCTATAAAATCTGTTTCTTACCATTTGAATCTGTAGCTCACAGCAGAGAAGTAAAATCTAACTGTGTTGCATAATAGCAAGATTGACTGAATTTAACTGTTCTACAAAATAACTGAGGGAGTAAAATTATACATTTCCAAAATGTGTACCATTAATAAAACTGAGGGATTATCCTTTTGAATGTACATTTCATGCTGTGTAATCCTAGACTCCCTGAAGTCAGTAACAGTCTTGGATCATTTTCATGTGCAGCAGGATTGCACCTCAGCTGTGAGAGGCACGCTGCAGGTGATAACTGCCTTACATCCTGTGTGGGAACATATGGCAGAGGAGCAGCATCACCAGATGAAGATGAGGCCTCTCTCATCCTTTCTTGAGGATAAGAACGTTGAGGCAAACACTAGATGCACTTCCACATTATTTCTCTTTCCATTTGTTCAGTCCTGCTGATTGTTGTTGAGATGGGGTATGAGTGAACATCATCCACTTGATTCGTGGGATATTTTGCAGAGACATTGTTAGAAGCATGCATTTAAGGTCAATAAACTAACCTCTAAAATTCTTAAATTGTATTCAAGTGGTAATGAATATGGTATCCAGTACCATATGATTACCAGAGCAGAGCAAAATTATCACATCAGGAGTTACTTCTTCTGCATTTAAGTTGAAGATGCAATGTGAAAATATAGAATATTAATAATTCAATGGAAAGATATCATTGTCATGGACTCTTCACTTAGTTTTTGTTTACAGTTGTAATAAATTCTCTTGAAATTATGATTGTCATGTAAGACACAGGTTTGAGAGGTTTACCAGCATTCAAATTATTCATCATTATTCAAAATGCCCGACATTTTGAAAACAGTAATCAGCTTCAGATGTAAAAATATGTTTATGGTATAGTCAGTGTATTTGCCAGGAAAAGCAGCTGTTTTTCAGAATCCTTGTAAATTTGGAAACAGGAAGCAGAGATTAAAGAGAGATTTTGAAGTGTTAAGGGTATGTAAAGCTGAATTGTGTGATGATGAGAAAGAACCAACCACTCTTGCTTTGTTTCCTAAATTTAGGATGATGACAGTGAACTCATGCAGAGTACTGAGGACATTGAGAACAGCCACAGTAGACAAGGAGCATCTGATTCAGCAGTTTTTAAAGAGATCCCATTAAATAAGATGTCACAGAGAAATGAATACTGGAAGAATAAGGAACACAGCAAATATAACTTTGAAGAGACTGTCTTATCAAAACCACGGAGTTCTGCCATGAGAAAAACTGAATCTATTAGCTTTCAGAGAAGTTTAAAGCCTATCCTTTCTCTTTCTCCAACTCAAAGTAAATCTAAATCCTTTAGAGTAATTAGAAATGTATCTGAAGAAACTGAAAGAAATGAAGGAGTTTCAGATCAATTAGAAAGATCTGTCAGTAAAACATCTCTCAAGGAAGTCTCAAAAGAAAATTCATGTCTGACAGCACAGACTTGTGTAAGTGATTTTTGCTTTGAAATTAAATTACTAGATTGTATAGGGAAGCTGTATTAGATATACCCATTTGCATGAAGTGATTAATAGTACATCTTTCATTCAGATATATTCTGGGTTCATCATAACAGCATTTACTGTGCTCAGTCTGTTGAAAGTTGATTTTGTAGGGGTTTGTGGCACACAAAATAATACTCCAAATATAACAGAAATCACAATGGTTTGTAGATCAGAAGATGTGTCATTGAGAAACTCACGTTTTGGAAATATGTGAGTTAGAAAATAGTTTGGGGCTGAAAGGTTACAGAGGAAAATTGGCAGATTTTAAATTGCTGTATTAACAAATGACCACAGAAGGAGTGTTAATTTGGGTGCTTCATGATCTCTCTGTGTCAGCACAGAGCAATAATAAATTATGTGATTGAGAGCCAGCAATGAGGCAGCTTCTGTCCAGCAGTCAGCCATAGGTGCCTGCAGAGAATAACAGGGCAAGGGCAGGGAAAGCACCCAGGGGTCCTTCAGCAGCATGGCCCTGCAGGCTTCCTTCCAGCAGTCCTTAGCCTAGCTATTTCTTCAGGAAAGGTGGTGTCTGTGGTGAATAACTGGTGGTGGAATTTTTTCCACAGATTTGTGTGTTTGCTTTTTGCATTTATATGACTTTTGCCTTGTGACAGTGAATTTCAAACTTTAACTGCTGTTTGTAGGAAAAAATATATATCTTCATTTTTTTTGTTTTGAATCCCGTGTCTCATTCCTGGTGCTTTCTTATTCTTATGTTTGTTATAAAAAACAGTGAATAATCTTTTTTTTTAAATTCTTACTTGTGCCACTTCCTACTTCATGGCTGCATATCCTATTTTCTTGCAGGTGCCTGTTTTACAGGTCAAGGAGTTTTATGTTCTTTAGTACTAGGATTGCTGTTTTGTGAATTTGTTTGGATAATTTTACCCAGGGATGTTGAATTGAACTACTGCATGATCATTATTGTAAGCTTGGGGGTTTTTTTCTAATATCTTGACTATATCTTAAATTTCTTATATCTTTGGTCCCAAGGTGTTGTACACCTCTGGGGACCAAAAGAATAGACACTTCTCTTTTGGGGGGGCTCTATGGAGTACTTGTTCATTTTTTGGAAAACTTTTTCTACTTTAATGTCTTGGAATAAGATCTGTACCTCATTTACATGAAGGAAATGGACATCTATAGTTTTGTGTCCTTCTACTTTGTCTCATCTGCTGTAGGAAAGGGAGCGTGCTGTCATTCTGCTGTAGGAATTTTGGTCTGTAGCATTTCTGTGACCTGTTCCTACAGTTAATTTTAGTTACCTGATTTGACAGCCTCCATGAAAGAGGAAGCAAGAGTGATGACTTCTATGGGACATGGCTGCTGCTGCTGGGGCAGGGCCATGCCACTGAAAGGTTCTGCCTGCCTACCTAGAGCTGCTGTGGCTGCTGAGGATGGACAGCCCTGCAACTGGGGGATGGAAATCCAGGCACAGAGCTTGGAGGAGCAATCCAAATTGGGCACCAGGTTAAAGAATAGTGTCTAGGAAAGCATATGTTCAGTTTTTCTGTGTGTCCTTGATGGGGAAATGCTCATCCTGCCATGCCACTGGTGCTTCAGTGCTTTTTTGTGAAATGAGTCTCTATTAGTCCTGGTGCAGGGGCTGAGGTTTGTGTCTCAGTGCTGTGAGGCTGTCTCTCAGAGGGATTCTGGAAATCTCTTCCTGTATTCTGCAAGTAGCTTATTGGATTGGTGAAGGCCCTGCACTTTTCCTGATAAAAACAGAATGTCCTTTTCCGTGAAGGTTGTGGAGACTGTTTTCCTTTGGGAAGGAAGTAGATTAGGGGGAAGCAAGGGGAATGAAACAATAATGCAAGTGAAAATCAGACACAGTGCTGAGACTTTATGATAATGAGGAATATCAGTGGCTGATGATTTTAAAGACATGAAAAGCAAAAAAAATTAAAAAGCAGAGAAAATCCTACAAATAGCAGCATATGTTCTATGTATTTATGATCTGGAAAAGACATTGGAATTACCACTAGTGGTGTAGAAAATGTGGAAAAAAGCAATGCATGGGTTCATTTCTATTTGGAAAGAAGATAATATTTTCAGTGATAGGAAAAGTCCCAGTTGATACTGATAATCTGATTCTCTTTTTCTTAGAGATGGTGTGAATGTGTATGATAAAATATGCAATAAATGTGTATGATAAAATTTGTTTATATTTTGCATTCCCTTTCCCACCTAGTACAGTTTTTAGAAATTTAATTTTTCTGTTTTCCAGTAATTACTTACATCTTTGCAATTAAATGTATTCCTTGTTTCCTGATCTTTTCAAGTGGTAGAAAATTTTTTCCACTTAAAATTCAAGTATGTTTATTACTTATCATAATTGTAATCTATTTGTCCATAATAAATGAAATTATACATTTATTACTTTCCTAAAAGATATTATCAGTGTTTAATGCAGTCATCAACTTTGTCCTGTAGAACACAGCTAAATGTAGACTCTCTAGGTGAATTGCAACAGTTGATTACTAATTTAGACAATAAGATTATTACCATGCTGCACTTGTAGCTGTAAATGTATTGCACATGTGATTGGTTGCTTGTAATTTTTTTTTCTCAAGAAAAAATCCTATTATTAATGTATAGAAACTCATTAGCTACAGACTTTATTTTATTGCTACAAAACACAAGATTAAAGTGTCTGGCAGATCTAGGTCTTATACTTGATTTGATCAAGTCTTAAAATTTTACAGAAGCCCTTCCTTGGAGTTCTTTGACACTTCTTTTTGTGCTTGTACAGAGGACTAGTAAAGAAAAAAACTGCTCAACCAAGTCTTGCTGCAATTGATTTG
Source organism: Vireo altiloquus (assembly GCA_013396875.1). NCBI lineage: Eukaryota > Metazoa > Chordata > Aves > Passeriformes > Vireonidae > Vireo > Vireo altiloquus. The sequence goes on along the minus strand of VZRF01005189.1, from coordinate 250,746 downwards.
CCAGCTGCTTAATATGCTTTAAGGACCTGGTTTCTTGCAATGTTTTATTCATATTTTAATGGAGTTCTCTATTATTAAGTTCAAATATTTTTAATTAAGAAAGAAGTATAGCCCTCTGGGTAATATTGCAGGCATGTAGATAGCTGGTAATTAAAGTTTTCCACACGTATAACTACATTCAAACAATTCTGAATAAATCATTTGAACCTAGAAGAATGCAAATGTCATTATATATGAAAAAAAATCCTTTAAACAAGAGATTTTGTCAACTAGCAAAAGTTTTAAGTACTTAATAAAAATACTTTATTGTGAGGGAAGGATATGCAAATAGACAAGATAAGCTTTTAATTACTAAATGAAAAATTAATTTTAGAGAAATTTACGAGTATTGCAAAATTACTTCTTACATCAAAAGATTCTCCTAAATTACAAAGTTAACTTAATTTCAAATTCAGTTTTCAAATTCTCTCTTTGAAAACCAACAAAGACAGTATAAAATTTGTGAAGAAGCTTTTTGGTTGTAGTCATCTGAAGTTGAAGAATAAATAATCCAAACTATTTCTCCTTCATTAGTTTATTGTAGGGGATGTTTAACAGAGAAAATGGTGGTACCTTCTCTTCTCCTTCCTGAGTGTGGTATTTTCAGAGGGAGACCATTACAGGAAAAGAAAACAGAATCACAATTTGAGATAAGCTGGGGAGGGGGTAGGGGAACAGCAGATGTTTATAATTATGCTGTGATAATTCCAAAAATCTATGCCTCATTCTTCATAGATGTAAAGGAGCAGACAAGCAAGTTTGGGCAAATTTTGTACTTTTATTAAAAAGAGAATGAGAAAAAATGTTCTTTCAATAGTTAGCACTTTTATTCTGCAGAGAACCAGTTCATTCTGTCACTTTAATGACTGCATTCCAATTACATGAGGGAAGAAAAATAAAACAGAGCTTTTCTTATAATAATGAAATAACTGCAGAAGGTTTATATATAGGCAAATTAACAGGAAATCAGCATGTTCAGTAAGGTCAATAAAGTTATAGCAGCTGCAGATCTGGTAGGATACTGATACATCAGAGCAAAGCAGGCTCCCGAAGCATAACAAAGCAAGCTTCAGGTGAGGTGAGCAAATGACTAATAGTCACTGAGCTAGTAACAGGCATTCAGAAAAGGTCTAGAAAAAAATCTTGTAGTATTTTAGGATTAAAAATGGTAGTAATAATCAAAATATTCAGGAATGAAGCTTGGACCTCAAAAGCCAGGGGTAAAAAAGGAATGGTAGCTTTCAGTGCAAACTGCTTCTGTTACCTTACACTTTGTATCTTGCGTCATCCTCTTGTACCTTGTATGTTATATACATAGGAAGAAAGCAAAGGAGTTGTAATCATACTTTTAGTATGAATTCTGGTGGTAAGGTGACTTTTCTACCCCTAGAAGACACATTAAAACATTACACACTCCATTTCATAGCAAGAAAAGCTGTCAGTGTTCATATCCCTTGTACTGCTGACGTGTGTGTTCTTGAGGTCTTCAGTTACCCAGTACCTTCTCACAGCAAAACAGACTGAGAGATCCTCCCTTCTGCCATGACTATGATACACTCCTGGTCTAAAAGTTCCATTCACTTCGCTAGAATCAAAGCACTGACCCTCTTTGGGATACTGTGATCTAAATCTGTTCAAGTCCTGGTCATTGCCCAGATTCACTTTTCAAGCAGAAATACTTCCTATTTACATTTAGAACCAAAACTAGATGCCTCAAGTATTAAACTTGTTCCTTTGTGAAAGAGCAATCTATGTGAACCCTTTAAAAAGGGGAAAGTTTTTCTTGGAGAAGGAGTTCTTTAAACAAAGATGATGCCAACAGCAGATTGGGTGACTTCAAACTATCCATCTTAAGGTTTTGAGTGAGGCTTAAGCACCAACTGCAAAATGGTTAGTGTTTGCAGCTTTTGGCTTGTGGATCAAGTTTGATATAACAATTAGGGTTACATTAACAATTCAACCAGTGGATTTGCAGAAAAGTGAAAAGACATTGACATTTTCTTGGAAATTCATACACTAGCAAATCGCCAGAATAACTTTTGAAATTTAGTGTTGACATGGCTTTCCAGAGTAATTTTATACTGTGTTTGACCAAAAACTAAATGTTATGTTGATGGTGTTGATGATACTATGATAACTGTGGGATTGGGTTTAATTCAAGGTTTGCATTTAATAGCTGATGGATTTTTGAACTTCTTAAAGCCTGCTTTTATCTTCTGTTTTTAATTGCAGCGGAACAGCAACTTCACCAAAGACACTGGATAAAAACTGCAGTTCATTACAGTGTTTGTGGTGTTCTTCCTTCCTGTAATTATGTGTAAATATGCTTGACCTTCATAGCTGAACAGAAATCTGTTAACTAATTTTTTCTAGTAAACATTTTGTTTCTCTTTCAGTTTTGTAGCTTCTTGAAGATTCTCTGAGAGATGCTCCAAGGTCTCTCTGGGTTTGATTCATCTATTCTGTTTTGTGATCCTGTCTATATTGTTGACTTTTCCATTTTATTTCACAGGAGTATGACAGGGAAAAGTACCAGTCAAATAGACTGAGTTCATGTGAGCTACAGATGCTGGCCAGCATGAAGAGACAACAAAATGAAGAATTATGGGATGCTGGGATCTCCCATGGGCTGAGCACATCACAGATCACTGTCTGCAGTGTCAACTCAAGTACAAGCAGTGATGATGATACAGCAACCTGGAACTCCTCTTTCCCACCAGTAAGTCTAAACCCATGGTATTTTCTCAGAGGTCTTGAATATTAATTTTGATTTGAGTAGAACTGAAATTTAAGGTATCATTACCAAAGGCTCTTAGAACTTACCAAGTAAAACATTTAACCAAGATACACGCACTACCAGCAGGTTCTCTAGTACCACCATGGATAAAGAGCAAATCTATTATATATATTCCTTCCTAGAATCCTGAATAATCATGTAGGCTGTTCAGTTTGTCACAATAGTGGCTGACAACCTGCAGGTGTGTGATATAGTACTTAAAAATAGTTCCAAAATGAATGAAACCCAGATATACCAGTCAGCAGCTGCATTACAGTGTGAGTAATGGAAAATAATTGCTTCTTACAATGATAAAGCCTCATTATTGGAAAGCTAAATGTTTAAAGAACTGAAGCCGGAGAAAGCAGCAAAAAGCTGCAGTAGTTCTGAGCACTTAGTGTGTGATCATTATGTATTTTACACCTTGGATCATTATTTGTCCTGGTACAAAGTGGTACAGAATCACACACAGCTGCACTCTGTGACAGTACTGCTATGAGAAGCAGAGTATTTGTTGCAGTACACCAGAAAGTATTGAATGTATGAAAGCACAGAATAACATTTCAGGAATTATATAAAGGTACTAGCAAGAGCTGCTGTAAAACTAGATAACCTCGTACTCCATTTATACATCACCAATATAGCTGTTACTTTATTACAGTTGAAGCAATAATAAACAATGAATCTGGCTTAAGAAAAGCACACAGCACAACTCCGAGGCAGATCCAATATTAGAAGAGTAAACGCAGCTGTGTTGCCCCAGTATAAACTATTTCAGAGTAAATGCTCTAAAATGTTAGGTGCAAATTACCTTCAGGGTTCTACAAGTCCAAACAGAGGCCTGTAGCAGCAACTTTCCATAGTGAATGATCAACACAGTGCTAGAACTTCAGAGTACCCTGTTAAATGAAGGTTTCAAATGAGAAGAAATGTATTGATAAGTGGGTAATTGTACAAATAAGAGCCTGATTTACAGAGTACTATTTCACAGGACATCAGAGAAACATTAGTTGGTATTAACTCTTTGATATACATCTCCATTAGACATTTTGTTAATTTAATGCTATTTCCAATGTGTTTTCTCTGTACTCATTGAATAGGCTCAGTAGGCAAATCTGCAAGACCAGACAAGTGGAACTCAATTAAATATAGAGAATAGCAGTCTCATTAATTTTTTAGTAGTTTAATTATAAAGAAATTGATAAGAATATTTAGACACATCAAATTACATGACTAAAACAAAACGAACTTTTAAAGTAAAATGTACTCCTTCAGTATTCAGTGAAGCACAATGTGATTGCAAAGACTGTTCTTTGATCTTACTGCCTTGATCAACTTCTGTAGCTTCAATCTAAAAAAAGTGTTTAGATATAATAGGTTATTAATAGAAATTGCAATTTAATATATTTGTAGTTTTTCATAACAGCCCTTTATGGCCATCTTTCTCTACATAATTCAAGTACAAAAGGCAAGATTTTGCCTTTGAGAGAGTTTTTCACATTTAATTCAGCTGACTGAAGAGTTTGATGTGTCTCACACATTCAGCCTTGGCGGGTTTCTCCTCTGCATTTTGCAAGGTGGACATTGAATTTAAGATTAAACGACGAGAAACTCATTTTCAAGGAGGGATACCTTAGGAAAGAAGCCTAATCTTTCTCAGATAAAGACCAACCACTTAGTCCCTCACAAAAACAAAGAAATTCAGCTTTCCAGGTCTTCCCTACCCATTTACCTCAGCTATGGAAAACAACTCTGAACAGTGTCAGTCAATCCTCAGCATCTGCTCTTTCCCTTCATATTTTCCTTTCTGAGATATCAGCCAGAATGCCAGCTATTCATAAATATGATGGAAGTTTTTTGAGTATGGACTCTGTGTTTAACACTGCTTGATGTAATTCTGTTCCAGCATTTGGAAAAATGCAGAGTATCTATGTGAGGGTGATAATTCGCTTTGTAGACTTTTGGTATCTAAAAAGGCTGTTAACATTTGTTAATGGAGGTGATTATTTAATCACCCCACATTCTTTTAACATAGAAGCTTCTAAAAGAGTAATTGGGGAAATTTTAGTATGCTAATGTTAAATGTTAGTATATTTTTATATGCTTACAATGTTTCAAAAGACTTGAGAGTAGCAATGCTGTGACAGTATTCAAATGGTTAGCTAAAATGAAAAAGTCTTCAGTCATGCATTCTCTTTCTGTAAGACCTAAAATCCTAGAATTATAGAATAGTTTGGTTTGGAAGGGACCTTTAAAGGTCATCTAATCCATCCCTCCTACCACTGGGCAAGGACACCTTCCACTAGACCACTCAGGTCCCTATCCAACCTGGCCGTGAACATTTGTAGGGATGGGCAGTCAGAGCTTCTCTGGGCAACCTGTTCCAGTGCCTCACCACCCACATTGTAAAAAAATTCTTCCTCACATCTGGTCTAAATCTACCCTCTTTTAGTTTAAAACTGTTGCCCTTTGTCCTACCACAACAGGCCCTGCTAAAAACTGTGTCCCCATCTTTCTTGTAAAGCCTCCTTTAGGTACTGAAGGGCTGCAGTAAGACCTCTCCAGAGCCTTCTCTTCTCCATGCTGAAAACCCCAACTCTCTCAGCCTATCTCCAGAGGAGAGGTCTTCCAGTCCTCTGATAATTTTTCCAGCCCTNGTGCCTCACCACCCACATTGTAAAAAAATTCTTCCTCACATCTGGTCTAAATCTACCCTCTTTTAGTTTAAAACTGTTGCCCTTTGTCCTACCACAACAGGCCCTGCTAAAAACTGTGTCCCCATCTTTCTTGTAAAGCCTCCTTTAGGTACTGAAGGGCTGCAGTAAGACCTCTCCAGAGCCTTCTCTTCTCCATGCTGAAAACCCCAACTCTCTCAGCCTATCTCCAGAGGAGAGGTCTTCCAGTCCTCTGATAATTTTTCCAGCCCCGCTCTGGACTCACTCCAGCAGCTCCATGTCTCTCCTGTGCTGAGGACCCCAGAGTGGACACAGTACCCCAGGGGGGGTCTCACAGGGGCAGAGTAGAGGAGCAGAATTCCTTCCCTCAACCTGCTGCCAATGCTTCCTTTGGATGCAGCCCAGGATACAATTGTCATTCTGCTCTGACAGATCATGTCTGGCTCTTCATCCCCCAATACTCCCAAGTCCTTCTCCATGGGACAGCTCTCAATCCCTTCATCCCCCAATACTAGTAAACTCATCATTTCTTCAGCTTCCAGTTTTTATAAAGTAGTGTTTCTTATGTTTATTCCTTATATATATATTTATTATGTAAAAACATACCTGTGTAGAATAAAAGCAGATTTGTTTTTATGTCCCTGATCTTTAGTACCACCAGCATTTAAGAAAATTTTCAAATGCTCATTCCTTCCAAAATCAGATGTACAAACTGCAAAAACGTTTACAGAGATACATATATATAGATAGATATAGATCTGTAGCCATCTTCCAGTTGCATAGGTAAATGATTTTAGCTGTGCAGTATATGGAAAAGAAATAGAAATAATCCTCATATTGGAATTTGAGAAATTAGGGACAGCTTGAAATTCTTGTCATGATTAAACTTTCATGCTTACATGTGTTTCCTGGTTGTATCTTTCTGATTCTTTAAATCAGTAGTATCAATTGCCTTCTCTTATGTTTTTCAAAGATAAATAAGGAGTATTTTCTTCCAAATTTTTCTTCATTTTATACATTTGTGTCTTTTAGTTGGAATCTATGGCAACAGCACCACCAGAAGGCAGCTTTTTGTGTATCTTTAATTTTGAAATACCTTTGATGTTTTGCAAGGCAGGGCAGGATATAATCATGTTAGATAGTGAATTTTTGTATCCAAGCACTATGTTATATATAAACCACATTCTAAGTGAGTTTAATATTTTCATCACTTACACTTTTTAGCATGATTTCCAGAGTCATTGAAAAGTGCCATGTTAGTGACTTTAATGAATCTGAGAAACCCTTTTGAATGTAAAGGCACACAGATCAATCATAATACTGAGTTACAGTTAGAACAGATGTCCTTAAACATCTACAAAACAGACACATGAAAATTGTGGTTTTGTATTCTATGATAGTTTACCAAGAACTGAATATATGCTGTCAGGAGAAAATGTTGAAATGTAAGTGGTTTAGCAGCTGCTGTAAACTATGACAGCCAAAAAAGAATAAAATCGCTTTGAATATTATACATTACCCAGCATAGCTTTCAGTTATAAATATGAGAAACTTCTACTTTAAAATAGGGTTACTTTGAAGGAAGATTGTAAACCCTCGTAAAATGTGTGTGAGGCACAGTTTCAATTCAATAATATGTATATGTAGGGCTAAATATTTTAAAATATTTTATTTGACCATGTCTTACCTGAATGTTTTCTTAAATCTTAAGGCCTATGAAAATCCATGCTGTCTTTGCAACACTATGAAAGACACAGTTCTATATATTGCAGAGTTTAATGTGAAGTTTATACCCACACATATATACATTATCCAAGAAAATTTGCAAAGCTTACAAAACATTCCTGCTTAAATGCCTTGCTTTATTCTAGAGATCCTGTAAGACTTCATTGCTCTGTCAGAGAATTCAGCTTCTTGGATAGTTGTTTCTACACTTCAGACATCAATTCAGATAGAACACAAACATTCTGGAGAAAGATTATCTGTAAGAGAAGTCAGGATTTCTTAGTGCATATGGTCCCTATTTCTCAGTCAGAAATGCAAAGGAGAAGGAATATTCTCTTAATTGCTCACTGATATATCCTGGAAGCTTGTAGTGGTATAATAGTGGTATAATGTTGCATTAGCAGAATCCAAATTATGCCCACCACTAAGATGTGTCTTTCCAGTAAGGAGTACTCATAGAGGAGAAAGATTACTTGCTCCACAAGCAAATTCCTAAATATAAATTCAGTCACGTAAGTCTTGATCTGAGAAATACTTGAAAGAGTACTTCCAGGTTCATACCTAATTTGTGGAAGGTCTTCTGGCCTCCTTTGTGAGTTTTCAGAAAATAAAGCCACTTAACACAAAAATGGTCTGGCAGAACTGAAGTCTGACAGACAAGAGGAGTGTTATTTAAACCCAGAATTATGCCAACTGTAAGCTCAATTTGACAACCCCTGGAGGGATCTGTTCACATCAAGTCAAATTGCAAAACTGAGGCAGAGTATTCTTTACTGTGAAATAAGACCAAAAATTATTTAGACAGATATTCTGGTTCATAGACTGACTAATTCACTTTCTGTCTTGTACTCAATCTTCCACTAGCTATCATCTGGGAATTGCACTATCCACCACCAGGCAGTGAGTCATATTTGGTAGTAATTAGGATGTCATTCATTCATCCTGAACATATATTTTACAACATCTCTTTCCATTTTCTGAAACCATGAGAACATACTCATTTTTATATTGACTTTTGTAAAAAAAATCCTTTCATTACACTCTTTATTATTTTAGCATTTTGTGTACTAAATTGTACAAGTATTGTTAATGTATGCTTACATTTTCACTTCTTTTGCATTTCCTTCAATGATTTGTTTAGAACTGCTTTTGAGGTGTGTGATAATGGCAGGGGAAGTCTCTTCTGGTAGAACTACATATATTCTGGGAGAAAATGTATTTATGGATTTTGGAATTTTGGAATTTTTACATCAGTTTATGAATACTGATCTTTCTTGCAAATAACTCCTTTTAATGCCATAAATCAAATGTAGTTTGAAACTTTTGGGGCATGTACTTACAATGGGTAGGTAAGATTTGAAGACTGGAAAATTATCATATTTTGATGAATATTCATACAGTCCACTGTTAGCTATTCCTGAACAGCTTCATCCAGGCTTCAAAGCTGCAGTGCCATGGAGAAATCATATGTGCTTCAGTAACCTTTATCTGGGACAGCTAAAATTACTGTTATTGGTGCTTCTAAGCTGGTGTGCCAGCCCTCTTACCTCTCCCTTGGTGTTTTCTACTCTTAAAAATTGTTCATTCTGCACAGATCCTACCAACAGTTCCTTCCTCATGCTTCCTACACGTGTTCAATCCACACTCTTATGTTAGACAAGATTTTACCTCCCTCTATCTCTGGAGTTTTGTGACTGTCCCAATACTTTCACAGGCAGCAGAGGAATGACTGTGTGATCGACTCTTTAATTCATATGTATTTCCACCCAGACAAGACTCATCTTTAAAGTTGTGCTTTTGTACAGTTAGGACCAGAATATCCATTTTTAATTTCACAGACTAGAAAAAAGACTGTAAAATTCTAATATCAGAAGCTGCAAATGTGTATGCTCATACCAGATCTCTGACATACTTCTAAACAATCTATTATTTTTTGTTTTCCATAGCCTGTCAGTCAGGAGCATCACTATCAGAAAGAAATGAGCCCACTTTCTCATTCCAACCCACGGTAAGATTCCATTTATAGCCCAGGCAGTAAGGATTCAGTTAGAGTGTTCTGAATATTAAATGTGACACTCTTCGATTTAATCTTCAATCTCTTTTCAATTGCAGCCTCCACTCAGAGGGCTTTATTGCTCGTTTTAGTCATTGTCTACAGTATGTCTGAGCTGTCCGGGAACACAGAACTGAATTCTGCATGTTTTGGATCTACCACTGTGTATTTAAAGTATCTGACACAGGCCTTGTGCCTACTTCTACTTTGATGTGTGATTCAGCAAATCATCCTCATCTCACATACATATACTCTCATCTATTTCTCTCTCCCTCTCAACTTTGAAGGCTTAGAACTAGAATTCTGTATGTGACCATAGGTGTCAGGGAATCAATTTGTTCCAAAAGATTTTAATGTTACTTATTAAGAAAAGGGTTTTTTTCAGTAGATAGCCCAGTTAGGAGAGGGGGTTACAATACTCTGAGATAGAGCAAAGGGATCCTGTCTACAGCATATTTTTCTGTCAGGTTTTTAGCTTGATCTGTTTTGTTTGGAATCAGCAACAAAATCCCTGTGACTTTAATGTAAGGTGAGATGACAAAGGGAGAAGGTGACTAGGGAAAATTAATCAAATTGAGACAATTGAGACAATCAAGATTAATTGTCCAGTTTCAGACCTGCTTTGTACCTGTAAAACCCTAATATCACTTTGTCAATTTTTTAACTGCCTGAACAAGAGTTGTACTAATTTTTAAAAGCAGTCCTATTTCACTTTCACTTGGTGCCATTAATGTAGATTTTTGCTTGTCCAAGTTTTATGTGTGTTGGATGGCAGGGGTAGGAGGAGAGGACATTTCAGATACAACTTCTTTATATTTTACCAACAGTCTGAAATGTTTTATGAGAGCTCACTCTCAGTCAGTTGTGCAGGATAATATGTGTTTCTCCTCACACAGATGTCTTCAGCCACTTGGCTCACTTGCCATCCATATTTTGTGGATTCAAAATCTTCTGATTTGATTTTATGAAGTGAAAAATACGAAACTTTCTGTGTAAGTTGACCCAGATGCATCAGTTATTGCAACACACAGCCATATATTTCCAATATACTACTGGAGTTAAAGAATAATCCTGGATTCCTGTTCCCTTTCACATGTAAATCAAGGTACTTAGGTTTGTCTAGAAGACCTCTCTGCCTTGGGTTGTCAAAGGAGCCATCTCCTTAGGAGCTGATGAATGGATGAAGCAGACAGAGATAATTGACTATAGTCCACAGAATGCAACAGGAGGTACCTTGAGACAGAATTTTGGACTCTTTATTCCAAAATCGATTTTATAGTTCTGATTACATTAGAATTGCCTATATTTTAGTGCAGGCTACATTGTTTGTCTTCTTTTTGCCCATACATTGGTTAAGTCAGGTTTTATAAAGTTATTTTTATGCATGTGCTAAAGCAATTTGGTACTTGGTACATTTTATATACTGAAAAAACAAATAAACAGCATTATCTGTAAAAATAAAGTGTTTTATCCTATCAAGATAATATGATCAACGCTGAAAGCTTGTATTTCCATATAATAAAATTTAAAACAAAATAGTATAATTTATTACTTAATTCTTATGCTATTTTCATCCAGTACACACAGTAGACTTAAATTTCCCTAGAAATCATTTTCGAGAAATGCAGGTGGTATTCATAAAATACCTGACTTGTAAGTGCCTCATAAATTCAGTAGCCCTTGTGAACTGCCAGAAAAGCATTATTGGGCTGTAAATACAGAAGATGACAAAATTATGAGGTCAGTTTGCATCATGATATAAAAACTGGAGATGATGTGACTTGAATACCATTATTCACATCATTACCTTTCATTTATAATGGAAAACTCTGTAATGTTTTATACAGAGGATGTGTACCTAAATAAGAGGGAAATAAAATTAATGGTAATTCCATAACTTAGTTTCTAAATTTTTTTTAAAGGCAATTTTAACAAATCCTGCACAAGCAACTACAAATGTCTAAAATTTTGTAAGCCTGCTGCAACTGTGTAGGGAACACACAGAATATGGGAAAAATTGAAACAGCCCTTTTAGGTGTGTGGGTGTAAATGCTATGGTAGGAAGACAGTTACGTGGTGCATTTACTGAATGAACAAATAGTTTGTTGTAAAGAGGGGTAAGGAATGGGTCTTGAGTAATTTTTAAAAGTGTAGTAGTGATATTTTCTCGGAAATGAAAAGAGACCAATGTGGAAGCTATTGTCCAGTAAATGTAGGTTCTGTCCATAATAAGATAAAAGGGACAAGCCAGAAAAGAAAGCCTGTGAAGGTAATGGAAATTCAGTCAATAAAAAGACTCAGCTCGACTCATTGTCCATTGGTTCTGCTGGGTAAAGTCTTAAGTCTGCCAATAATATTGCTCCTGCCATACAAATCACCTCAGCTCATGCTGCTCTGCAAGGCAGAGAAGCAGTTAATGAAAGGAGACAGCCTAGTGCAGAGGCTGCACAGCCAGAAGGGTGAGGTGGTGTGCAGTGTTCCAGCCCTGGCCATGCAATTCCCACTGACTGATGTGCTGTGTGGTCCTGGCAGAACTCAGGAATTGCTTTCTTCTTTCCCAATAGGGAGCTGGAACTATCTGTGTTGCTTCTTCCTCCAGTGCAAGGACTAGAATTTGTTGTGTAACCAGCATCTACTTAGTAAGATTTTGCCTCCAAACTATTCGTGTGTCATAGAAGGTTTGGAAGTTTCACTAAAGGAAATCCTGTAAGATAATAAGTGTTTTAGAATTTCAGCCATATTAAACTGTGAAATGCAGAGCTGCTCTCTGAAAAAGATCACTTGAACCTAATTTATTAATAGACTTTTATAAATTTCTACAGATGCTCTCCAGAAAATTTATTTCTGATAAAAGCTGATTTTTCTGCCTTAGAGAAAAGTTTCAACTTATTAGACAAACCCTGTCTTTATAAACATTGCCTCACTAGATCCTGTCTTGGCATCCTACTCAACTCTTCCCAAACTACCAAATAAAATTTGTTCCTCTTGTTCAAACAGTTGTTCCCCAGAAACTGCACTAAAGTAGGGCACATATATTTCAACATTTATTTGAGTATCCTTTCACAAGAAGTATATTTTACTTAAATAATTTCATGCCAGATGTGCATGGCCAAATTTTCAATTAGGTTTTTCCAAAATGTTTCTTTTTCAGTTTCTTGTACCTAAAATCAGCTGATAAGACCTGCAGCCTCTGACAAATGATTAAGAACCACTGACCTCCCATCATGTGGGCTTGTTATAAGCTGACTAAAGCAGGTTGTCTTGTCATTGTAACCTACATGTTTTATGTTAGACTGATTGGGATGTCATCATTATTCTTTCCTCTACAATCTAAAAAACTAAAAAAAAAAAACTAAACAACACAATCGACCCAAAGAAAAGTAAATAGCATTTTCATCATTTATCTTTTATGGTAAATGTTATAGATATTGAGATTTGTTGCCACAAAATTTTTCATTGATACGGAGAGTGGCATGTTTGAGGAGGACAATAACCTTTCAAAATAAAGTTGTTGGTTTTACCTTAAGGAAAAAAACAGAAACCAAATCCTCAGTTGCTACTTCATCCAACAATGCAATTTTCTTATTTTTGTAATGATATGCATGCACAGCACTTCAGGTAATGAATCATGAAATGCATAGAGATGTGCCTTTAACTAAAAGTATTTTTTAATTATATTCAAACTTGATGGTAAAATTTAGGTATGTTAGTTATAAATATAAATTATATGTAAATATAATGAACGCCTCTTTCTGTGCATTCTGACCCCTCTGTTGGTTTTAGGGAATAAATTATTTCTTTCTCTTTCTTTGAAATTTTCTTCTAGAGAAGTCTTTTTTTAGAACCTATTGTTACCATATATATTGCCATTATCATGGCACCTGAAATTTGCATAATTTGCATAATATCAGTGATTTCAGCATAAAAACTCATCAACTCTAAACTTTCAAATATTAAAAATATCTTCAGCTTTGAGACTATCATTCAAGTACTCTCATCCATCCCAGATGAAAACTAAACATTCCAATACCTGGTTCATGTGTTATTTTACCATTGAGAGGTTCTGTAAAATTAAACTCACCTAAAAAATGGTGCAGTAAAGAAGGAATTGTAGCTATAACATTTATTTGCACTACACCAGAACCACTCCCTCATGCAAGGTGTGAAATTGAGGCACAAGAGGTCTTTGTATCTCTATGCAAAGGTTTGAATAGCAGAATAAGTTAGTTAAGAAGCACATTTAAAGACTCAGTTTTTCAAACAAAGAAGCACATTTATTCTTGTCATTCATTACAAGATCAAGGTTATACAACCCCATTACTTCTGCAAAACAGACAATATTACATTATGAAGTAGTATAAAATTACACAACATTTCTCAAAGTAAGTGAACAAGAATGATGTATCAGAAAATGTACTTTGGTTTTTTTTTTTACTTGTTCAGTTACTTACCCACAAAATAGAGTAATTTGCAGTAGATCTCCCAGTCGTTAATCTGAATTAGCGAAGTTCTGCTGCATTTGTTAGGCAGTAATGTGCATGAAAAAGAACATGGCAAAAGAAGCAAATGGCACAGGAACCATCTAATTGAACAGGTTACATTTTTTTAATCATGATGGTAAAAAGCTTAGCTGCAGAAAGGTTATGGAGAACCTAGTGGCTAACATGTTAAAGCTTGTTAAAATAATCCAAAAATGGCTTTCCCTTGTATGGGAATCTGACAACAGGGAAGTGTGGCAGCATATGCACTAAGGATTTAAATATAAAACATGGCTGTTCAAACATGCTGTTACATCCATGTCAATGTAAGGTAGTCTATCTCTTTTATTTTTTCTTTTTTTTTTTCTTTTTTTTTAGCTTCAGGAATTACAAGAATAATTTTATTCTCAATCACACACTTTTTCTGGATATTCCTGGGCCATTCAAACAAAGGCTTTGCTTATATGGAAAGATGGAGAATAGGCAGTTAGAGATTTTACCTCTCAGATATGTCAGATTGAAAGGATGAGATCCTTTCAATCTGATCCTGACTGTTACAATCTCTCTTTCCATACTCAGCTGAATTGTTGCTGTGGCTGTTTACCAGTGTGGCTTTTTCCAGGGCATCTCCAGTGTTTATGGATGACAGGTTGCTTTGGTCCAGCCACAAGTCAGCACCTAAGGTCTTAATCCATCTTCTGAAAATTCTGAGAGCCTTGGGAACTGCACAGAACAGTCAGATGCTGTTGGTGGCTGAGTATGGAAAAAGGAATTACTTTAATTGCAACAAGACTTCTTAGTCACTACATTCAGGTGCTTCCTGAACTACAAAATAGAACAGTAAAATAGAATTTATTTTATTTTATTGTTAAAAATATGTAAGAAAGTAAGTACATCCTATCTAAAAGACACTTCATTAAATGTGGAAATCCATTTCATTCACTGATCAATGAGAATCTAATGTAGTTATTAGAATTTACTTGCTTAGATTAGATCAACAGAAAGGAATTTTGACTCATCTTTGCAAATTCATTGCTTCCAATTTATACAGCTGATCTTCTGATAAATGAATCACAACTAGCAAGGAAGAAAGAGCTAGTACTTTACTTATATCAGGCGTTAAAACACTGGTTTTCTCTACTAGTGCATTTATATTGCTAGTGAATATCAAGACTATAATCTAGCCAGCAAACTAACAAGGTGATGTTTTTTGAACTAAAGGTTCAAGTTTTAAGTAAAATTAAATGTTCCTTCCATTTAACAGAATCTGTGATAGAAATTTCATGTATTTAACTACAAAACTTCAACCAAATAGCAAAATATTTTCATTACTAAGTTGTTAAACCTCCAAATCTGTATTTTGTATTTTTAGATGTAGATGACTGTGTATGGTTTTAATAACCTGCACAAAGTTATCATTTCCACTTTGATAATGAGAGAGAAACTGGAAGGCATTAACAAGTCGGATTTTCAGCAAATACCAGTCAGCATGATTATAGTGTACATACCTGTAGTGGCACCTAGCATTATCTAAATATCTTGTTTAGTAAGTAGAGTTCACATCTCCTTTGTTATCCTTGAATCCAATCTAGCACCCCTAAGATAGTTCATTTAGGGATTTAAGACTTTAGGAGCAGATTCAAGTGTTCCCTGCACAGTTGTACTTTCTATGATCTCATGTTACTGACTCATGGACAATTAAACTATTTAGCTTTTAAGGAGGTCCCTGCCTCCATTAGAAGTGCAGTGTTTGGCAAAATGGACTTGCTGAAGTGGTTTGAAGGAAGGGAAAAGGCATTTTCTAAATATGCTTGTGATTTTCTCAGTCTTGGTGCTAGGAAAAAAAGAAAGTTCCAGTAAGGCATACAGTAAATGAAGATATTATGTATTAGGGATGGAATGAATCTGTCACTTTGACAGATTGTGAGGCAAAGAACAGATTAACAGATTACTCATAGTCAGAATGCAGCTCACTGTGAAAAATGTTCAGGAAATCATAAGTGTTGGTTTGTGCTGATTTAATGATATCTTGAAACTACAGCAGCACTCCAGGAAAATAACACAATGTAGCTTATGGCTTGCTTTTTTCTAAAATCATCAATGTATTGCCAGATTGCCCTTAAATACTTTTCAAAATAGAACTTCTAATACATGCAAAGCCATAGGAAGATATATATTTATGTTCTTTTTCAAGATTTTTGTTAAAATATGCATTCAAAAATCCTTGATTTTTATGTATACTATGAATTCTTTTGGTAGTATATCTTTTGCTTCTGTGAACTCAGTTTTTCATTTAAAAAATGCTGGTTTCCCCACCTGGAACTGAGTAGCACTGAACAGTTATTGATGTGTAAATTAATACTGAATTTATATTAGTTTATGGAATTTTTACGTAAAAACTTAAAAATTTTCAAGAATTTGAATTTTTTAAAGCATTTTAGATACAGTGGACAACTTAAAGCTCAGGTGATTTCATAATTATTACAGTCATATGTAGTGGCAGAACCTGAAATTAATTTAAACATATTTTCAAATAATGTTTGCATTTTGTACATATGTGAAACAAATCTCATTATTAACAGCCTGCCAAAGTCCTTGCTTCACTGCTGAAGCTCCTATTGAAGAGTTTATTTCTATGGAGGTACTTCTCTTAAAAAATAAACCCAAACCTTCCATTATGCATTCAGGATTAACATATGACAAAGCAGAAACAAAATAGGTGTGTGTCAGTAATAAGGCTTAAGTCAACAAAGTTACACATGTGCCTGAAGCTGACCAGATATGGAAAAAATTGCAAATTCACATCTTTTAATCTAGAGGAGCCTAACCAGCAACCCATGCTCCAAAAAAAAGATGTCTTAGGGAATAGATGAGGGGTCTTACAAAGCCAGGTGACTTTTTATTAATTTATCTAAGAACTGAGATAATCTCTACTAAACTTTCTTAAATATATATAATGGAAAATAAAAACAGGAGGAAGGTGAGTCTCTATCTTAGCAGAACTGAACCATACTTTAGATGTGAGCTGGGACTCTGCATTCAGTGCATCGTGGAAAGATATTACTTAGGCACTTTGAGCATTTGCAGCAGGATTTGTTTCATGTGGTATTAAATATTGCTAATACAGCAGAAGTATGCACTGAGATTTAAGTTGATAGCTGCACAAGATGTCAGGAATTGGTCCTTTTTTAGTTAAAGTATTTTTACACTTGAGTCATACATTGACATTTTCTGGCCCTCCACAGTTAGTCAAATAATCCACTGTAAAAACATAGTTCAGCAAGTGTGCTTCTCTTCCTTCACCCAGGCACAAGTCCATTCTCCTCTCGAGTTCATAAAAATTCACTAAGTAGATGCAGTTAAAGACAATCTTTTGTGTTTTTAGTGATTGTACCCTTCAGGTGCTGAATAGACTGTCAATCTGATCTGTTGGTAATGATACAAAACTGATGCTGGTTTTTCATTCCCTGATTTGATATAATGGAGCCCTTGCCTTGCACTTTTGCAGTATACTTCAAGGCTGAACAAATATTCCTTTTAATTTTGGTATGGATTGTTGGACAAAACCATACTAAAACTCTGAAGCATTTCAATTTTGTTAATAAAGTGGATTAAATGATCTCATTGATTTAAAGAATACAAATTAAACATGATCCAAAAGAAATGCAATAAAGTATGCTATCTCAAGTCAGTGCAATATTAAAAATCTTTATACTAAGTGATTTGACATTTTCTCAGTCTCCCAGTCTGCAAAAGTATCTGTGAAAAAATCAAAATATCAAAGGTGTTCATTAAGATTTCAGTGAAAAATTTCTGATTCTAAGGATTTCTGTTGTTGATGGTAATAATTTTAATACATTGTCATTGATAAGTGCTACTTAATCAAGCATCACTAATTTTCTCAACAGACTTTGCTGATGGAGGCCCTTTTTCTGCAAAATTTAACATACTGTCATAATGCTGAAATTACGTTCATAAGGTCAAAAGATTCTTTTGCTTTCCATCACAGTTCGGCTGTCGTGATATTTCACCATATGACCTCTATTATCTGAAAGAATTTTTAAAGAATTTTTAAGTAATATTTTTTAAGAAAAATTTAACAAGATTATATAACATCTGCATTTTATTTTGGTATGGAGAGTAGCTTTCAGAATAATGAAAAATTTCTGTGCAATCACTGAAGACATGATACTGTTGAGTGTGTATGGTACCTATTTTGAGCTTTCCTACAAAGCAGCTCACAATGTCAAAAGACAATATTTGGCATTCCACACTGTTATCAGGAAGTTCTAGATAGTTTATTGCACATTGATTGTATTGATTACAGCTGGAGGCATTAATACCATAAATAGAGTGGTTTTAATTAGTGAGAATGTGTGATTAGCTTGTCTGCTTTAATGAGATAAACTAGCTTCTTTAATAAGTTCTCAAAAATATTTATTCTTTATTCGCTCAGAATAAAACCACAATAAACAGGAACACAGGCCACAGTCTGTGTTTCTCAGAATATTGCCAGTGGCCTCCATACTAGTCCTTGACCTTTTGTCAAGGTCTAACACATTTTTCAGGATGCTTTTTTAAAATTCACTGAAACCCTCTGTCGTTGTCCCCCCACTTTAGTTGCTTCCTAAAAGCAACTGTAGATTTTACTGTGGAAAGTTTGTTGTGACTGCTCAGCTGCAGCATCTGTCAGAATTCCCACTGTAAACCCACTCCTCAGAAGTTTATCCATCAACTGCCAGCACTTACTCTCTGCTGTAATTAGACCAGGAAAATTTCAGCACTCATGAGAATTTTTTTAACTTTCTCTCCAAGATTTTAGGAGGTTAATTTAGACTTTGCAAACTAACTTACAGAAGTAGTAAACCAATTTTTAATATATATTGTGTAAAATTTTTTATCCTTGAAAGCTCTACTAAGTCAACAGTGAATCCCTAATACTGTAATGTTTTGAATACTTGTCTTAGTGGGAGGGGGTTGAATAGCAAAACTATTTGTTTTTCTTGGACACTGAGAGAAAAAAACATGAACTGAATCAAGACTGTCTTAGTAGGAAATATTAAACTTTCCAACACATCTCTGCTGCTTCTGTCATTGATAAAAACTTTTTTGCCTCCTTCTAGAACCATCAAAATCCTTAGATCTTACACTTGCACCTCCTAGAAAATTATTCATCAACTGAGTCAGATACATCAAAATAAACATGAATATGAAACTGAACAACACCTTTATATAATATTTGACTCGAATGAAGGACAAAGTCAAAGATAAAATCACCCAGATACTCAAAAAATCATCCCATCTCTGATTTCTCAGACTTAATATTTCATGCAGATGTTCCAGATATGAGACTTCAAACTAAAATTCATCAATTTTCTGAGTAATAAGAACTATTACTATAGCACAAATGCTGGTTTAACAACATATTATTACCTCATTCCCTCATTTTTTTCTAAATTATTTGCCTCTTTCTTTGTCACTGGAGGTAATTGCCTTAATATCTTTCTTTTCTTCTTGCTGACATCCTCTCTGCTTTATGAGTACCAACCATTTTCTTTAGGGATTCCCTGATACATGCTTTATATGAAAAACAGGAATCTTTAAATGCTTCTAGTTTGTGCCAGACCTGTAGAACTGCATATGCACTCTAAAGCTTTTCTAATTTGTAACTATGTTTGTTGGTCTGACTTGGATAATTCTCTTTAGAAGTGACCACTGTCTTTCTCTCTCCTTGCACTTTTGCTTCCACAGATGTCCCAGCAGAAATATTCTAGTTCTTCTCTGGCTCTCAAACATGGCTGCCTTTTGCAGAAGCTGTAGTGAATGTGGAAGGAAAGGTAGCTTGGCAAGCAGAGGTGTAGATTGGCATTCACACTCCTTCCTTGCCTTTCCTGAAATTGTTGCAGTTTGTCTGAGAGATCACTTTTCTCTTTGCTGACTCTGCCTTTCAGTGCAGCTGTAGGGAGTCAGGTTCGTGCTGCTGCTTTGTGCTGTCAGCCCTCATCCTGTGAGGATGGTCAGATTCTCATGTTTATGGTAGCTAATTCTGAGGCAGATCAAACCACACATGCAAGGGACAGGAATGGGAAATATATTCTACCATGCTACCAGGTATCAGCCTGCATTTAACTGTTGTTCCTAAAAACTTCTGAAGCTTTGGTGTAAACAAAGAGCCTGTGGCTGCATTCAGGGAATGCTGATATGGTGAGCAATGGCAGACAGCTAATAATGAGAAGTCTAGGCAAGCCAATGGCTTTGTGGATTGGTAGTACCAACTCCTACCAGCCTTAGCTAACAGCAGGAGAGAAGGATTGGCTGTGAAGTTGGCCATATATGTGAAAATAATATGACAGTGTAAGAAAATTTTAAAGTATGTTTTTTACATTTTGACATGATGGAAAATTCAATATCTCTTCCTTTAAATCTGCTATACTGCTTACTGGATTTCTACACCAACAGTTCTGTTTCCTGAGGCAGAAAATTAGTTTTTTCCATTTTGACTGCAAACAGATAGGTGGTTGTCCCCAGATTCAACCCAGATTATGCACACATGCCAACAGGAGACGATGTAGAATCAATAACAAGTCCAGAAGTAGCAGAAAAACTAACAAAAAAAAAGCAGCTGGCACATTTTAGCAATTGTACCAGATGACTGAGCCTTGCCAGATTTCTCTGGCAGAAGCAACTTGTACATGAGATCATGAAGGCTTTTCAGAAAATATAAGTGTATTACCTGTTTCCTTCATGTTGGACAATCAAGTTGAGACAATTACAGTCTGGAATGTAAAGAAATCTGCCAAGCTTTGGAAAAATTTATGCCTTTTAGACAAAGCTGTGGATGTTGACGTTACCTCTACAGCTCTGGCTAATCTCCCTGGCCTGTAGGACAAGTTCACATGCATAGTGCTTTTGTGTTGGAACAACCAGACATAAATTGAATCAATCCCAAACTATGTTTAATTTACTCTTTAGAGCTGCTCTGTTCCCATCAACATGAAGCAAGCATATGGAAATTTATCCCCTTCCATACCTCCTGCCTTGCAGTGAAATAGGGTGGTCTAGGAAGGATGGATCTGGTTCCATCAAAATGAGGTGGTTCATTGAGGTCCCTCAAATTCTCTGTTCAAGTGTTGACTTGCAGTTTTTCAGTCAAGTTAATGATGATATGGAAGCTTTAATGTGTTACAGCTCTTTACTGCTGGAGGGGAGAGATGGGAACGTAAGGAAACATCAGCTATGCACAGTGTGTGGAGATTAATGTCAGATGTGAAAAGAATTACAAGACGTGGTCACCTGAACAAAGAATGTCTTTGTGACTTGGATGTGTCCTTCCAGGGCTATCTTTCTCTGACTGATAGCATAATATGAGTGACTTGGTCACTGCACTGCAGTTTACAAAAAAAACAGTGACAACAATAACAATAAAAAAGGCTGCTCTGTTTTCCCCTCTCTGAGCTGTAACAATCAAAGACAGTGTTTCATAAAGTGGGGAATGTGAAAGGAAAATTGAACTTTGCATGAATGTATGATAGCATGAAAATAATTTTTAGAAGTTATCACACTAGTGTCCAGGAGAGACATAATTTGTCCATGAATAGGACAAGAAAGTACTCTCTTCTCTGTGATGAAGATCCCATCAAAATCTTTTTCTTTTGAAGTGAAATAGATACATGACACCTGTGATCAGAGTCCTCTATATTGTCTTGCCAGTGGGTAGAATTGTGTTATGTTCAGTAACAAATTTTTATTTATTACATACATTTTATAATAGGAAATGGATATAAAGAATTATATATAATGTATTTGCTTAAGAATGTTTTTTCCCCCATATTAACAACAAAATTCAGGCTCAATCTAATGTTTTCTCTTCAGAAAACTTAGTGGCATCCATTTCCTGTCCAAGCTCAGCTCTAACTCACCACCCATGCAGACAGGGAATATTACACCACATTCTGTGTCACTCTATTGCAGGGGCATCAAGCACTGCAAAGTCAGTGGTAACCAAACCAAACACATCTTGTGACTGTCTTTGAGCCTCCTTCCTTAGAGGGGGTAATGATTTTTCATCAAATTGACTCCCACAGGTTGTTCATTCCAAGCCTTTATTCCTCAGAAAAAGGCTCTGATGAGTCCTGTAGGCTTTCAAAGGATAACTGTGTTACAGATCACACCTCCTGTACACCCTGTGCTGAGAGAGCCACACCAGCTGAAATCTGAAAAGCAAAGCTGACTTAAACCACAGATTTTAATGTGAACAGAACAGGTGAAAAGGCTAAGGAAGGAAGAAAGCCTTAACATTTAATAATTATATTAACTGTAAAGTTTATTTTTATAATAATAAAATCCAGCTTGATTGTGTTTCAGAACACTTGACAACCTGCGATTTCTTTTGATTTTTTTTTTTAATAATCAAAAGAAAAAATAGGAACACAAAGTGTGCTTTTATGAATGATACTTTGATTTTTGTTTTTCAGGGACTGGTTAAATGTGTTCAGTCCCCCCATCATTCCTAGAAACCAACAACTAGAAGAGCACACTAAATCTTCAACAAAACAGAGTACTTAAGGTAGGAATTTATTAAGACAATGAAAAAAACCTAGGTAGAAAGACATTTCTAAATGTTCTTTCTGTAGTGCTGGTACTGCCTTCTCATAGTTTTCTATCCTACTACTTTTTGGTTTCAAGTTCCCTTTTTTATTAATCTCAGCTCAAGGTAGCATAGTTTTCCATGCAGTATTATTTGCCTCTGATAGAATAACGTGCTGTTGCTGTTTCCTGATACAGATTAACTCATTAAAAATGCATCTTATTTGTTAAAAATAAGGAATTTATGATAATGGGGATGGCAAACCTATGTAAGAAAGAATACAAAGACTAAACATTCTAATTCAGAGGCACGATTATACTTGCATAAGAGATACTTCTCTTATGAAGAAAAATTGCAGATCTAGCTTTAAATGAAATCTTAGTGTGATATCCTGAGGACTCTTGTCACCAGAGTTACAGGCTTTTGCTTATTAATGGTGTTTGCTTAGAGAATGGTAAAGACCTTCCCCGAAACAGGAAAGTCAGCAACAAAATAAAGAAAATACCTTGTTCTCCTCAAATGCCCTTTTTTCTTATCAGTTACCTTAGGAAACACTGTAGAATCATCACCATAGAGTATCATAAAATGGTTTGGGCTGAAAGGGACCTTGGTGTCCAGTTCCAACCCCCCTGCCATGGACAGGGACACCTTCCCCTCAACCAGGCTGCTCTAGGCCACATCCAACCTGGCCTCAGACACTTCCAGGATAGACATTTACATTTTTCTTCAGGTCTCAGGAATTCATTGGGAGCTCTCATAAATCTGACACCTGTATTTTGGCTGTCAAAGGGATAAAGTTGTCTCAGTGATTTACTGTCTAAAATAAATTATGCCCCCCAAATTGGGAACATTTTCATAGACGTAGATTTGTAATTGTTTGTGACAGCAAAATACAATTTTTCTGTCAGGAAGGGACCTTGCTTTGAAGAATCAAGTAATATGTTGTGTTAAGGGTCCTAAATAAGCCAAACAGAATTGAGCAGTCATCCTTGAGCTATAGGCACATTGGATAAAAATTCATGAAAGGTCCCAGAGAACTTTTTTCATTAGTATTATGAAATCCAGTGCTTGTTGCAGAAAACCTATAATTTTTGTAAATTTTTAAATTGTGTATTATCTTTTAAAAGCTTTTAAAAAGAAGTATATTTGGGAATTTGTATTTCTCCTGTTACCCACACTAGAATTTCCAAACTGTTTAGTGAATTGTTCCTAAACTCATTTTCCTTTAAGCTGAAATATGTTGCATCATGTGCCTGTGATTGCAGATTTGGAGAACAGAAATTGTTTATATACCATAGCTTTTTATTTTTGTACCTTCGTTCAGTCAAATTCTGATTCATGTACCTGGATGTTTGTAATTTTGATAACTTCAATAAGAAACTTTTCTGTCTCTAGATACTCAAAAAAACCTGCTGCAGTGAAGTGATCATTTCTTCAAGCAATAAGAGAGAATGACAAAGCCATTCCATGACTTTCCCTCCCCAAAGAGGACAGTTTGGATTTTTTCTGAACTACTGGACACCTCTCTTTATGAAAGTAGCAGAGAAGCTGCAGTGCTGTGTGATAAAGTCCTGCCAGATTAGATCATCCCCATCAAACATTAGAATCTGGATATTTTCCTAGACACCTTGGTTTAAAAAAAATTCCGATGGACCATGGTAACTAGATGGTTTGGAGTATCATTTTTGAAAGAGGTACTAAATAAATTGTGTCCTGTGAAACATTTTGAGGACTTTGGGAAATTTTTTTTTTTCCTTAATCACTTCACTCGAAGTCAGTTATTTGTGTGGCAAAAGAGCTGGTTCATTACTGACAGTAACATACCAGAGCTGAACAGCAAACTGAATGCTCAAATTCATTCCAGAAAATTCTGCTGCCCTGCTGACTCTCACCTTTTTTTGATTTTTTAATATCACATTAGAAAATTACTTAATTCTCATGTTGGGAAGTGTCCCAAGATTATTTTCTCTGTCTGTGCAGTTTTCCAGTGTTCCAAGTATCACAGGATAACAAAATCATGTTATCAGCACTGAAAATCTGCAATGAGTCATAATGTATTCAAGATAGGAGTTTTATCTAAAAGTAGCTATTTTTCTTTCTATAAAGAAAAATAGCATAACATTAGTAAATTAATAAAGATATGTCAATTCTTATATTTTAAAAAAATCTTTAAGTTGGGGCTTAACTTTGGGGGAAAAGGTGATTCCTTTCTAAGAAAGCATTTCACTCTGTAGTTCCTTTCTTAGCATTTGCACCATCCATTAGTTAAATGGTGAGATGCAATGAGAAGGAGTCTTCTATTCAACAGGTTTCCCAAAAAAACAAGAGGAAAAATCATAAATGTGATACATTTCCATAGATTTTCCCATTATTGGGCATTGATATTTCTGAGGTATAGACAGTTTGACTTATCTTGACATAACAAGAAAGTCTCTGCAGTAAGTGACAGTGACAGAGCCATAAATTCCCTGGAAGTTACTTTATGGTATCTTGGTCTTAAGACCAAGGGATAAGGTTATAAAAACTCTAGCAACCACACAGTCTTCTTTTGGGCTACAGGTGCTGACAGTATTCATATGGTAATCCTGCAGTAGATAACTACAGTATAGATTTGAGCACTGTAGTTCAGTGCTCAAGGATCATCTTGGAGAAAATATCAGCAGTGTTCTTTCCAGCACACCATCTGCTGACAGCTGATGCAGTGCACTTGTCTTCCATCTGCGTCAGAACATGATCCATGTATCTTCAAGTGAGATTTGCTACAAGATGTTTTCTTATATTAAAACCTAGAATATGGTAAAAATGTATTTCTGTGAAAAGGGAAACAATTTAGTTTTGTTCTCCAGACTGTGGTGACTATGTAAACACTGTTGACATAATCCAAATAACAACACAGTTATTTGTACATTCATTTCTGAGATCAGAAAAAGGTGCCACATGCCTGCCCTGTTCTTTGTTACTTGGATTTAGACATCTTGATCAAGTCTTTTTCCAGAAAAACAATAGGTCCCCTGATTTCAGTGGGACAGCATTTCATTTAATGTGACAAGTATTTACAGATACTAGCTACCTTCAGTCTTCTTTCAGCTCAACAAAAAAATACTCATCCCTTTGTAATGTATATCACAAACCTAAGTTTTCATTTAAAATCAAGTTATTTTCTCACCTAAAATACCATTTAATTTTTTGTGATTTAAGAACAAAAGCTTTGATTTTGCTTTCACCCTGAGATGCAAATTAAACTGCCAAGAGGTTTTTTCACGCAATTCTGAGCAGCTTCAACCCCTAAAGTGTGGGTGGTGGCAACGTGAACAGCTATGGAAATTTTTTTTAAAGTGACCTCTTTATCAGTTAATTTGGCCACAAGCACTTCTTTCCTACATATAGTCAGGTTGCCCACATGAAACAAGACAGCTTCTAACACAACCATTACATACTATTGGAGTCTTTTAGAAGAATATCACTTAATTTAAGTAGTACTTTTATTTAGGAAGAAGAACAGCAGTGAGGATTTCACATGTCTGCTCAGAACTGAATACTCCATGCTGCCACTGGAAATTTGTTGCAACACCTAGAAATGCCTTATAATGCATTTGGGGGTCTTGTGAGTTGCTAAAAGAAAGAAGCCTGACTTTAAAAACAAGGTAGGTCTAGAAAACTAAGTTCTCCTTTTGGTCACATGAAAATACATGCAGGGAATTATTGATATAAAGTTATGAATCCAGCTAGTCCTGGATGCAATATCATTCTGAGTTGATATGAATTCCAGGCACACAGAGAAAGAGGTATACCTCTGATGGGTCTGAAGAATTCCTAACTCAAACCAGGGAGTATACTGAGTGGCCAATTCCAAGGTAAAGAGGGAGGGACATTTAAGCTTAGGGGAGAAAAAGAATAATTTTGAAGCAAAGCATTAGGCACTGAAAAGCAAAATAATAAAAGGAAGAATGTAGAGGAAATAACAGCATGGTTTGGGGTGAATTTGTAAGGTTGTGTGAGGGAGTGAGGCATGAACACCATTTGCTTGTGTACTGCGATCTGAAATGCAGAAAAAGACATTCAGTTCTTCACCTTCTTTCTGCACTGCATAACTTTTCCCAAGAGCTGTCCAAACAAAATATCTCACTTAACCTCATTCAACCTTCATCATTTCTAGGCCTGATGAAGCACCCACAGCAGGGAGGGAAACAATTTGGCTTTACCTTCTTATCTTTGGTTACAGTGAAAGACAGTTTCTTTCTGATGGTATTTGTTACATGCTACTGAGGAAACTAAAATGAAATCTCTTCTAAAAGGATAAAGTGCACACTTCTGTATGCATCAAATGCACCAACCTACTTTCTGGTCTCCAGATAATGTAACCTATATATTGCTGTGTGATCCTGGCTGTAAATAGACTCTGAGCGTTGTGAAACCATTGCAATTTGCATAACAGGCCATTACTTATCATGAAGCATTAGGGCATACAAAGCACTCAATATTAGCAGGCTAAGTGTGGGATGAACATTTATGATGAAATTCAAGATACAGATTGCATTCAACTGTGAATTATCTCCAATCAAAAAACTGTAGATCATATGACTTAGATTTAGCTTATATGAAAGACAGGTTCAGAAAAGAAGCTACAATATATAAAGCATCTGTAAGAAAAGCCTGTAGGGCTTTGTCAGTGTGTTATAGACTAAAGACTCATTTCTGTTACCTGAAAACTTTCTTGCATTTTATATAACTTGAGACAAGCTAGATTTAAAATTTTTATTGTCTGGAAGAATTTTTTTCCTCTCTGATACTAAAAGATCTTTTGTACAGATTTACCTATCCTGGATATTTAGGTGACATAGTGGGTACCAGACATCCAAGTTCTTTCATTCTTACAGACCCTAAGTATGCACTGACTGTCTTTGTTCAAGCTAAAAAATTATTAAGGTTATTGAGAAAAATACCACTTAAGGATACTTTGATCCACTATTAGTAAAGGTACTTTTGGTGAACTGCTCTATTGGACTTTGAAAAGTCCAGTTGTTAGGTGAACTCCAGCTGACCTCTTTTCACCTCATTTAAGTACAAGTCTTCAGAAATACAATAAAAATTGTGAATTGCTGTTATCTTGAAGGCAACAATTCAGAAGTCAGAAGATTATACATTTGAAAGAAAAAAATCTCACATCTGACAGAAAGATATTTCCATGTTATTTGAGGGAATAAGATTGATTTATTCTTTCTTTTTCCACTTCTCACAGGTGAAGATCACCTCAGGGTTGAAGAAGATGAGGAGGCTTTGACTCTTTTGTATGATCCATGTCGGAACAGTTACTTTGACTCAAATTCTGGGAAATACTACGAATTGGCATAGTCATAATAGAGGATATTATTTTGTATTCATAGTTATCTTCCAACTTCTTGCAAAATCTGACTGAGCCATATCATTTATTATATAACTTAAAACTTAAACAAAACAATACTTTTGCAACTAAATATATTTGGCAAACAGTGTCTTATTTTTATAGCTTTGTATTAAATTGTACTGCAGTGGAAAATCACATAGCATAAAAGTTCCTTGTGTCTAAGACAGTTATTTGTTAGTCTAATTTATTTCCAATATTCCCAGCTCCCGTATGAAAACGAATGAAGCTGAATCAAGAAGGTTGGTGGTGTTTATGTGTAAATTATGGTTTTATTCAAATAAAAAAAATTACTTGTTTACTGTGTATTTTTAATTGGTGTGAGGTGCTGAGGGTATCAGCTACGATTAGCTTCACAGCTGAAGAGCAGTGAGGGATTGGCCCAACACTCAAAACCTGGAGCCTTGTTTCAGGTAAGGCAAGGAGGAGTGTGTGTGATTCATGTGGCAGGCTGTGCCCAGAGGGCAGGTCAAACATGCTTGTGTGAGTCTCTCCATTACACCTTGCAATAAAATAATGCAATTCATTTAACACATCTGTATTGGGTTTCAGTGCAGGTTTCAGTGAGGGTCCTAAAGTTCCAACTTGGAGTTTTAAATTGCCTGCATCACTGTGTATTTTGCTTTATGGTATGTAAAATACCTCTACTGATCACAGCGAAAGAATCAGATAAAAAACAGGCCGTATGTAGCATTTGAAAATGAAATCATTATATAAAATTAGTCAAATACTGTGTATGTATTTTATTCATTTTATTTATTCATGGATTTATTACTGTGCATGGATACTGTGTACTGTACTTTGCTCTAAAATCCAGTTAACCTGACTCTGATATTTCTGGCTGCTACTTGGCTCCAAGCTGTGCCTGACATTCCCAGCCCCAGAGCAAGTGCAGTGCTGCTTGCCAAGAGCATCCCGATTAGAACAGGCAGGCTGTTGGCTGTTGCCTAAAGGGTGAATAAATCATTAAAACATCAGCTGCCAAGTATAGGAGTAAAGGTGTTGTTTAGGAGTTGTCCATGACACAAGAAGTCCAAGGAGTTCTGTTGTAGTGGAATTGAGTCAGTGGAACAGCTTTGGAGTCCACCAGTTCAATACATAACACTTCCCTGGAGACAGCTGAAGGGAATGTGAAAGTCACATGGCAAAAGTGATCTATGGACATTTCTGGTGATTCTTGTTCTAAGTTTCTACTTGATTATATCCAGTGCTACCCAGTGTAATTATTTTCAAGCTGACTACTCAGTGAATTTTTAAGAATAATGTATTTGAATGTCATAAAGCAAGCTTAGTAAGCTCACTGCAAGTGATTTAAAATTATATGCCTGTAAATTATATGTAATTGTGGATCCCAGTTAATGAATATCCTAGAATCAATTGAAAATGCCGTTGTTAGTAGTGGCTTGGCATAAGATCAGGTTGTGTATTTGGCTCTGTGGCAGGTACAGACATATCATCACAAATTGATTTGAGGAAGAGTAGCACTGAAATCCACAGGGAGACAGATACTGCACTGAGATAATTTACTTACCCCGCCTTAGCCAGAAAGATTTGTACTCTTCTTGCTAATGCCATCATCAGTTTAAAAGTTCAATGAAATCATAATTTTGACTTTCAAAAACCAGATGCTGGCTTGTACATGCCTGAGCATATCTAGCCATTTTGGCATCATTTAGTGATCAGGACCACACTCTCTTTGTCTGTGGCAAGGGTATTTAAGACATGTTACTGGTTTTCATTCATAGCCACAGGTCTCACAGGAGAGGTTGAGTGTTCCATGGCATCACTATGAGTCCAGACTGGGTCCCTGATGCTTCTGAGTTAGCCACTCTCTCAGGACAAAAGAACCCAACTAAATACTGGCTGCAAACTGGTGTCAGAGTGATTATCTGCCAGCACCTGTCTGGGTGGTTGTGCTTGTCCTGGCTTCACATCAGCCAGTCACTAACCTGTCACATACAGAAGTGCACCAGTAGGCATCCAAAGCTTGGGCAAAAGGGATTCCTTGGAGACTCCATGCTCTTAACCCCATCTTTAATGAGATAAGGAGTCAGGTGCGTAGCGACAGTAGGTTCAGGGTGAGTCTGTTTTTCCCAGTTCATAGTCAAGTACAAATAGGATCTGTTTTCTTGTCATTAGCACAGCAGTGTTTTATAGGTAAGCAGTTGTAACCTGCTTTTCAAAATCAGCAGTTTGGGATCCTTGCCCTTTGTGTTCTAGTTAGCAAATTTATGTCTTCAGCATCCATGGGGATTGACAGTCCTGATGCTGTGAACAACACCTCTGGCTTGAGCAGCATGAGAGGCTCACAAGGGCTCTGAGTTTTGCTCACAATGTTTTTCTTAATCATCATCCTGTGAACCTCAAACTAAAGCACTGCTGACACGCAGCAGGCACTTTGTTGAGCCAATTTGTCAAAGCCAGCAGTTATGGCAAGTAATGAGGAACACTGAGATTTGCTCTTAGCAGTCATGTGCAAAGTTTGAGCCCATGAGAATCACACAGTTCTCACTAGACCCTGCCTTCCAACAGGTAAAAATACCTGTGTCTGGGCATAAAGTTTCAGGTTAATGAAACTGCAGAGATTTATTTCTACAAACCCGGCATCAGTTACAATTTTTGGTAACAGAAATTTTGAAATGCAGTAAATTTTAGTAAGGCTTCATTAATATTCCTTGTATCTGCATTAAAAATAAAGGAAGTTAGCTTCGTAGAGCTGCTGGAGTCAGCAGATCACAAGTCAATCAATTGGTCTCTCAGGCCTTTCTATGTTCCTTACACATGTGAGATGTGTCTGATATCTCTGCTTTGTTTCTGCTTGCTAAAAAACCCAGTCAACCAGCTTTCAGATAGTTCAGAAGGAAGAAGAAATCTTTAAAACACATTTTATTGCTTCAAAACACAGCCCAGAGCAGTGTGTTTCCATGTTGCTGGAATGATTCTCCTCATTTCTCATTCTTTTTGTCTTAGGTCTGTCCACCAGGGTTTTCTCCAAAATCCAGCCAAATTACCAGGTTTCAGCCTTCACGTGTCTGTGGAGAGCAGCAGCCCTGAGGTACAGGTCACTGACAGCCTGGCACCTTGTGCACCCACGTGGGCTCCTCCAAGTCACTCTAGGACTTCATAATACTGTGATGCTGTACCCAAGTGTTGTCTGTACCTCTGAGCCTCATTATGCCAAACGAAGAACACACTCTGTCCTAAGGAGCTTACAGTAAGAAATCAATACTGATTTCTCTCCTCTGCTGCCTCTTTAACTCTGCTGGGTTACTAGGTGAGAGAATGTGAAAAGTCATGCTTTATTATTAACATATTCTTCAACCATAAAAAGTTCTGTTCAGAGGCACATCCTCTAAACACTGAGTCAAGTGGCAAGGATATACAGGCTGGAAAATCCTTGAAAATAATTTTACATAATGCATTCCATATCTAATTTATTTTTCCATGGTATTTCTTTTTTTCAAAAAGGGGCTTAATTTTTTTAAGCTATGGGCTACATGTAAAATTGAAGACAATCCAGCCTGGTTCTCCTATGTGGTATTGCTGATAATCACTGCTTTTCTCATGGTTACTATAGAAACTTGGCATCCTTATCTGCCACCTTTTTTGGCACCTTGAAAGAAACTATTTAAATTGAGTTCCCTGATAAACTGAAAGCTTGGCTTCACAATACCCATGGGAATATATAAGTGTAACAACAATATTTGTCATTTCTTCTTATTTGGTGTTTAACTTGCTCATTAGCAACTGTACAGGCATCTCTGACTGTGATGTTTGGGGATCCTGCTGCAGGCATCATCTCCAGCACAAATGCAGAAGTCCTGCATGAAACTCAGGAACAGCCATGAGCTCCCAAGGGTTCACAATGCAGCAGCTTGTGCAAAGACCTGAGCAGGATTTTGCTCTTATCACACCACTCTAAAAGCAGTTCTGTTGCCAAGTTTGACAGTTTTCAAGTGGACAAATAATCTGTGGGCATTAAACTACATGATAAGAATGATTATGAAGGTTCCTGTGGTAAATCACTGGTGAATCAACAGCCTTGTGATGCTTTTAATCCCTTCCCATGTATGTGCCATCCAGTCTGCATGGCAGAGGAGAGTGCACTCAGGCTGGGGATGCTGAGGAGCTAAGACATGTTTTTGGAGGTGAGTACAAGGCCCAGTGCTGTTGTGGTACGAAGTGATATGGTGATATGGTGCCACAACCTTCCTGAAGTGTCTCTTTACTGAGCCGCTCTGCAGCTGTCACATGCACACACACAATTACATGGACACCGGATAGCTGCTTATCTGTGTCGGTGGCAAAGAGCAGGGGAAAGCCTTTGTGTGAGTTTCCACAGTGATGTTTATTGCAGTTAGTCTTGTGGAAAGGTTCAGGAACAAAGGCAGGTGATGATGATGATGAATCCTCCCAAAGCAGGGATTGCAGGGGTTTAAGTATATGGGGTGGTGAGTAACAGGGTGCAGTGGGATGAGGGCCAGGGGGTGGTACACAGGAGGGATCAGGGTACAGGGGCCAACAGGAACAAGGTAAGGGTGGAACTAAGGGACAGGGACCAACAAGGGGTCAAGTAAGGGAGAAGGTTCTAGGGATCAGGGAGGGTTCAGGAAAGAGTGGCAGGGCAGTACCCACCCAGGGGGAGGAGGAATGGGTTGGCCAACAGGCCAGGGGGAGGAACAGAAACGGGGTACATGTAAGGAAGACAAGAGGAGGAGAGAGAGAGTGGAGAACTGACAGACCAATCAGGCAGAGGTGTTGCCAAGCAAGGCCCTGCCTAAAGGGAAAGCTTTCTCTTCACCTTGGCTCACAAGGGGGGTTTGCTCTGTGCTTGGGAGCTATCCCACCAGCGTCCAGCTGGTTCGGGGACCCTGCTCTCCTCGGTCCCCCCAGCCTCTGGCTGGGTCACCATCACAAATGCAAATATCAGGTGTCCCAGCTGAGCACAACTGTGGTGCTAACTCTTTAGTAGATCATAGAGAGCTCACAACAACAGGCTGGAGAAGGGCAGGTTCCTTTTGTCTCAAATTGTAACACTTACTCTCTTTCTAAAAGGGAATTTCTATAGGTTCCCAGACCAAGAATGTAAATAATGAAATATGTTTTGGTAAGGTGTTTTTCTTGACCAGTGAAAGAGCTTTGTCTTTGTTTGTTTTCATATTTGCGAGACTTCATATTGCAGAGACAGACAGACACAGTCACACACAGAGGATCCCTCCAGCCATGTTAGCTGGAAAAAAAGAAAAAGTTTGCTCTCTGTTCTCGATAATAAAGCCTTCTGAAAAATTCTATGAAGATAGAGTAGTTTTGTAGACAAGCCCTAGCACTTAGGGCCTCATCTATCCCACACACGGCTCCCCAGCAGTTTCACCTTTTTTTGTTCTAAGCACACCAGAATTATGGTGTGCATAATAAAGGTAATAAATAAATATGCAACCTAATAAAGGTTGTTTTCCTAGTTCTGTCAAAATGTTGCCCAGATAGGTCCCTCTGCTTACACAGTCCCTGCACTGGTGTCCTTCAAGATCTCTGCACAGAAATCCCCTCAGCACTGGAAGAGAAAAGAGATGTCAACACCTGAACAGCTGCTGTTGGCTCCTGGCTATCAGGCACAACAGTCCAGCATGGGCTGCAGGGGGGAAGAACATTCTGCTACACCCAGAGCATTTGGTGATCCATCTCTGCAGCTGTGGCATCTTCAGCAGATCTCTGGGTTTTAATTTGTTATCATGTTCTTTCACCAGGACTTTTGAAGAACAGACAGGTTTGAAAAATTACAGAAACAGGTTACAAAACAGCAGAAGAAAAATGCTATCAAGAGCCATTAAATGAAAAGCAATTTAACTTTTGCATTGTGGCTGGAGTGCTCCTGGGGACTGACACTGTGCATCTCATCCCAGTCCTCATAGGTATCCTCACCTGGCCACTGCCAGAGAAGAGGTTCAGGCTGTGCCAATAGTGAGTCCTCTCCACTGGCCCAGAGAGCCACGTTAAATACTTTTCATAAAGAAACCCAGCTAGGCTCCCAGTACAAACTGCCAGTGTATTTCAAAAGATGTTTACATTACACTGCTTAGGGGGTTTTTCGATGGAAAAGTTTATTATTGGATGATTGTGCATTTTATCTGTGTGGGAGATCAAAAAACCTGAGGTCACAGAAATTACTGACGTCGTTTTAGAGCACTGCATATTTATTAGACCATCTGCTGCTGCAGCACTCAAGGCAGAAACCTTCATACAGGCAATCTATTCACAGCTACTGTTTTACCACCTGATGTGCAAAATATCAAAGCTCTGGATGCATTTATTATGGCACTGAGTAATTTTCTAATGAATACATAAAGCTCAGGAAACATCCCATGCAAGAGTTTCCTGTACATTAGGCTGCTGTTTTCTCACTGGGGCTCGAGAGGGGCCTCTGAGCAGGAATAACATTGTGTCAATGCTCTGAAATGTTAGTAGGGTAAAGTTGAGTCATTCCAACTGTGTGTAGGCACATCCTTGCTTGGGGCTGCCCATCACACTGCTGGGATTGAGCAGAGGAAAACAGGGATGGACAGGGGCTATTTGGGAGACTCTGGACACCCATGAAGGCCTCCTGCCATCCTCAATGAATTGCTGCTCCTCTGCAGTGCCACACAGCTCTCCCAGTGCATCAAGGGTCCCAGGGTGCCCAGTCCCAGTGCTGCCTTCTCTGGGGTGGTACCGAAGAGACCAGAGCTGAACACTGGCCCTGCTGTGAGAAGCCCAGATACGAGCCCAGGACATCATGTTCTGAGCAGCAACAACAGATGTTGTTATGAGGGATATCTTTTATACAAGCAAGGGACACTTATCCTGAACCAGACTGGGATTCTACACTCAGCCCAGTGCAATCCATGGAGAATCCTCCATTTCTGCCTAAAACAGCTTCATCCTGCCCATGGGTGTCTGCCAGGGCAGCAGGGCTGAGGGTGGTGAGGGCCTGGCAGCTCATCATGCATTGGTATACTATAGTGCCCTGATCCCTTGCTGTGCATTACACCTCATTTAATATGATCTGTAAATCCCCATGTGCCAATAGAAGGAAGTGTCTGATCACTCTGTAAGGTGCTCCAAGGAGTCATCTTTGTGAGTCACGCAGGCAAGGGCAGGGCTTCCTCTGACGGTGAGTAAGCAGGCAGCTTAAAAGGATGCTGAGCAGGTGCGTTGCTCACTTTGGGAGTCACACAAGGGTGACTTGTAAGGGTGGGGCTAACGTGACGGTGAGTGAGCATGGTGATTGGAAGAGGCCTCTGGGGAGCACGGTGACCCGGAGGGGACAAACAGGGGCGCGGCAGTTCCCACAGGCAGGGCAAGCGGGAAGGGTTGCAGGTTTTTCTGCTAGTAAGGTTAGTTTGTTGTTTGCTGTATTTCGGTTGGTTGGTTTTCTGGTTAGTAATGGTTTTTACACGATCAAAAACTGTAGTTAGTACAAGTATGTGTAACCAAATAGAACCCTCCAAAAACGATGTGTCTGTACAGACCCCTTCCTGTGCAGAGTGTTTGAGCTTATCAGTGGTTCCAGGGGCCATTGCAGAAGAAGCTTGCCTGAGGTGTGAGCAGCTAAATAATCTCCTTTTGTTTGTGCCTGAATTTAGGGAAGAAGTTGAAAGACTAAGGAGTATTAGGAAAAGTGAAAGGGAAATAGATTGGTGGAGTTCCACCCTTGCATCCTTGAAGGAGGCTCACCAGGAGTAAGAAGACTCCCATGCCTCCTACTGCCAGGAAATAGGAGGGCACCTGGTCGATGAAGGGAAGTGGAAATGGATCCCTGTTCAGGGAGGTAAATTCCTCCCAACCTCCACCACCAACACAGGTACCACTTTAGAACAGGTATGAGACCCTGGATCTAGAGGGTCAGCTGGACGATTTAGAAGAAAATTATCTACCCAGTAAGCCTCCCAATTACACTTCATCTGTAGGATGGATCACCACCTCTAACATCAAAAAGAAAAGAAGGGTAGTCATAGTGGGGGACTCCCTTCTGAGGGGAACAGAGGGTCCCATATGCTGACCAGACCCAACCCACAAGGAGGTCTGCTGCCTCCCTGGGGCCCAGGTACAGGACATCACTGAGAGACTTCCTGGGCTGATTCAGCCCTCTTGATTATTACCCACTGCTGATAGTCCAGGCTGGCAGTGGTGAGATTGAAAAGAGGAGTGTTAGGGCAATTAAAAGGGACTTTAGGGCACTGGGTCAAGAGGTTGATAGGGCAGGAGCACAAGTAATCTTTTCCTCAGTCCCTTTGGTGGCAGAAAAATACAGTGAAAGGAATAAGAGAGCCCACATTATCAACAAATGGCTCAAAGGTTGGTGTCCTTTGCAGAATTTCTGGTTCATTGACCATGGGGCAACCCTTACAGCACCTGGCCTGCTGGAACTGGGTGGGCTGCATCTCTCTGTTACAGGTAGAAGAATTTTATCTCATGAACTGGCAGAACTCGTTGAGAGGGCTTTAAACTAGGTTTGAAGGGGGAAGGGGATGCAGCTGGGCTGTCTGGAAGCAGGCTCAGGGGTAGTAAGCCTGAGTTAGAGGTGAAATAAGTAGCTCAGCTGAGGTGCATGTATACTAATGCACGCAGCACAGATAACAAACAAGAAGAGCCAGGGACCATGGTACAACAAAGTTATCATGCAGTCGCCATCACAGAAACGTGGTGGGAAGAGTCAAATAGCTGGAGCACTGCCCTGGATGGCTACAAGCTCTTCAGAAGAGACAGAATGGGAGAAAAGGTGGAGGGGTTTTTGATGTCATAGGTATTGAAACTAATGATGATGAAGTTGAATGCCTATGAGTAAGAACTAAGGGGAAGGCCAACAAGGCTGACATCCCACTGGGGGTCTGTTATTGTCCACCCAGCCGGGAAGAAGAGGTGGTCAACTTATTCTGTAAGCAACTGGAGAATGTTTCAGGATCATCAGCCCTTATTCTTGTAGGCAACTTCAACCTACTAGACATATGCTGGGAACTTCATACAGAAGAAAAAAGGCAGTCCAGAAAGTTCTCAGAGTGTGAAGAGGATAACTTTTTGTTGCGGCTGGTGAGCTCACCCACTCTGGGAAAGGACTATGTTAGACCTGTTGTTCACAAACAGAGATGGACTGGTGGGAGATGTGGAGGTTGGAGGCCGCTTGGGGCACAGTGATCATGAAATTATAGAATTCTCGATAATTAGTGAAATCAGGAGGAACCTCAATAAGACCTTTACACTGGACTTCTGGAGGGTAGACTTTGGCCTCTTTAGGAGACTTATTCAGAGAGTTCCTTGGAAAGTGGCACTTAAGAACAAAGGAGTCCAGGAAAGGTGGGCATGCTTCAAAACAGAGATCTTGAGGGCACAGGAACAGACTGTCCCTGTGTGCCAAAAGATGAGCCGACGAGGCAAGCGTCCAGCCTCGATGGGCAATGAGGTTTTGAAGGAACTTAAAAATAAAAAGAGGATATATCATCTTTTAAGGAAGGGTCGGGTTTCTCAGGAAGTGTTTAAGGGGGCTGCTTGGGTATGTAGGGAAAAAATTAGGGAGGCCAAAGCTCAGTTTGAACTTAAATTGGCAACTCCTGTGAAGAATAATAAAAAAAGTTTTTACAAATATAGTAATGGTAAAAGGAAAGGTTAAGATGGACCTTTGTTCCTTATTGGATGAGGCAGGAAGCTTAGTAACTAAGCTGAGGAGAAGGCAGAAGTGCTTAACGCCTTCTTTGCCTCAGTCTTTAGTGAAAAGACAGCTTGTCCTCAGGACAACTGTCCTCTAGGGTTGGTAGGTGGTATCAGGGAGCAGAATAGTCCTGTTATCCAAGAAGAGGCAGTCAGAGAACTGCTGAGACACTTGGATATTCATAAATCAATGAGACCAGATGGGATCCATCCCAGGGTGATGAGGGAGCTGGCAGATGAGCATGTGAAGCTGCTCTCCATCATTTACCAACCTGTCCAAGCCAAGTCCTGGCTCACTGGGGAGGTTCCAGGTTACTGGAAGCTGGCCAATGTGATGCCCATTTACAAAAAGAGTAGGAAGGAGGATCCTGGTAATTATAGGCCAGTTAGCCTGACCTCAGCACCAGGTAAGGTAAGGGAACAGTTCATACTGAGTGCCATCATGCAGCACTTACAGGATGGCCAGGGTATCACACCCAGCCAGCATGAGTTTAGGAGGGTCATGTTTGTTTAGGTCATGTTTGACCAACCTGATCTCATTTTGTGACCAGGTGACCCACCTGGTGGATGCAGGAAAGGCTGTGGATGTTGTCCATTTGGATTTCAGCAAGGCCTTTGACACTGTCTCCCACAGTAAACTCCTGGAAAAGCTGGCAGCCCACGGCTTGGACAGGTGCACTCTGCTGGGTCAGGAACTGGCTGGATGGTCAGGCCCAGAGAGTGATGGTGAATGGTGCTGCATCCAGCTGGTGGCCAGTGACCAGTGGTGTCCCCCAGGGATCAGTGCTGAGACCAGTCCTGTTCAATGTTTTTATTGATGACATGGATGAGGGTATTGAGGGTATTGGGTATTGAGTCTTTCATTAGTAAATTTGCAGACAAGCTGGGAGCTTGTGTCATCTATTGGAAGGAAGGAGGGCTCTGGATTGGTTGGATGGATGGGCAGAGTCCAATACGACAAAGTTTAATAAGTCTAAGTGCCGAGTTTTGCATTTTGGTCACAAAAACCCCCTGCAGTGTTACAAGCTGGGGGAAGTGTGGCTGAACAGTGCCCAGTTAGAAAGGGAGCTGGGGGTACTGGTTGATAGTCGACTGAACATGAGCCAGCAGTGTGCTCTGGTGGCCAAGAAGGCCAACGGCATCCTGGCCTGTATCAGGAACAGTGTGGCCAGCAGGAGCAGGGAGGTCATTCTTCCCCGGTACTCGGCACTGGTGAAGCCTCACCTGGAGTGCTGTGTCCAGTTCTGGGCCCCACAGTTCAGGAAGGACGTGGAGACACTTGAGCACATCCAGAGGAGGGCAACAAGGCTGGTGAGGGGCTTGGAACACAAGCCCTGTAAGGAAGGATTGAGGGAGCTAAAGTTGTTTAGCCTGGAGAAACAGAGACTCAGAGGTGACCTTATCGCTCTCTACAACTCCCTGAAAGGAGGTCATAATCAGGTGGGGGTTGATCTCTTCCACCAGGTAGCAACTGTCAGAACGAGAGGACAGTCTCAAGCTGTGCCAAGGAAGGTATAGGTTGGATATTAGGAAAAAGTTTTTCACTGAAAGGATAATAAAGTACTGGAATGATCTGCCCGGAGAGGTGGTGGAGTCACCATCCCTGGATGTGTTTAAAAAAAGACTGGACGTGGCACTCGGTGCCATAGTCTGTTGGGGTCTTAGAGCATGGGTTGGACTCAATGATCTTGGAAGTCTCTTCCAACCTAGTCATTCTGTGATTCTGTGATCTTTTACTGATATCTCCTGTTAACTTCCAGCTCATGAGCAAACCAGCACACAGCAGGTGCCGAGACACCCAAGAGAAGTGTGTCTGCTCACATGGATCCATCATCCCATCTCCTGCTTCCACTTCCCCTCCAGAGCCACCTGAGAGCTACACACACAGAGATAGAAGGTATTTAAGGTACTTACACTTTCCTCCAGGTGAAACAGGGAGCTTGATATCATTTTGTGCACTCATGACATTGAAGGTAATCGTGGGAACACTTTGCCACTGTTACAGGTTAATGACACATTGTTTAAACGAGAATAAGATATCTGTAGTCAAATTTAGAGCTGGAGTTGTAGCACTGAGTGCCAGGCAGAGTCCTGGCACTGAACCGCAGTGCTGCTGCCTTTGCTTGTGGCAGGGAACTACACCCAGCCCTGCTGTGGCTGGTGGCCCAGGGGAGCTGCTGCACCCCACCCTGCTCTCTGGGACACACTCTTCTCCTCCTTGGGCTCTGCTGGCTCACACCCCATCCATGGTCACCCCAGAGCCCAGAAAATCTTGGTGACAGACATTTGTAGGGCCCTGCATAAAGAACCCAGTCAAATAAGAATAAGGGTGCTAATTCACAAATTTGCTTTCCCTTGCTTGTCCTCTGACAGCTCTGCAGTCCTCTCAGCAATAAACTCAGTGGCAGAAGATTAAAATGTACAACTATGTGACACCTCATAAACCACATAAATACGAACTGGCAAGGCCCTGTAACAATGAAGGATTTTGCAGGAAATCTTCAGGCACTAATTCAGTCTCAAGGCTCTCTTTCCACTGCAGTGGGTATGCAGTGCAATTATGAAACCTTGACTGAATTATAACCCTTTATCCTTCTAAGGCACCTTTTTTTCTATCTTCAACAAGGTTTTGTTTTGACCCAATCATGAAAATAAAGAGCATAAGAAATAAAAGTTCACTTGGTGATAGATTTCTTTTCCCTGGAAAAATGTGTGATATGCTACAAAAACAGCTGTTAACTTGTAGGTTATTTTAAAGCTAATGGATAATTATTATTCTGTGGAATTCTTTTCCCAATAAAGAGTTTAGTTTGCTGAATGGTCCCTTTTCATTTGCAGCACTGATGTTTCTCTTCCTCTGCATTAACATGTTACCAGATGTTATCAGAACAAATGGCTGTGCTTTTCACTTTGAATTTTTCTTCCACGTTTTTGACAATTGGTTTTTGTATCTTGCATAAATCACTGTAACACATGATAAAGTAAAGCACAGCCAATGCCAGTGAATAGTTAGGATATTGTCTCCCCTTTATGCAATAGCCCATAACTGTATTTTAAAGCAGTTAAAGTCTTTTATCAAGCACATTGGCACATTTTTGTAGCTGGATCACTGAGCAAACTCCAACAGCTCTTAAGAGCTCTCTCACACTGTCATGTAAATCCTTCTTAACTCTCTGTGGTTTGTTGACCACAGTGGTTCTGGATAAGTGTCTGATGCCAATCCCCTCATGTGGGCAGGGTGACACCCTCTACCACATCTCTACAGAAATTCCCAAAGTTTCTCTTGAAAAACCAGTCCAGGTGTTGCAGACCATCACTGCTTCCATAGGGAAACCAAGCTGGAGAGATGACACCATTTGCAGTGGGTTGATGGGTGGAATAGCTCATGGCCAAGCAGACAGGAGCCTCTTGATCCTGGTGGAAAAATCTCATGGGAAAAACTCCAATCTTGTGTGGGTTGAGGGAGTGGGAGCACCCCATCCCCACAAGGGTCAGTCCTGGGGGGACAGGAGGTGACACTGAGCACCTGGGGACATTTATGGCTGCAACCAGCTCAGTGGCATGCAAATCTGCAAACCTCCTGTGTATCCCAAATAGCAACACCCAGGACACCATTTGTTCAGTGCAATCTGCAGTCAGTATGGGTGGAAGGGGGTTATTTTGCTCCTTTTATGAGCTGATTTATGACTTGTTTACTTGTATGCCTCACCCACACTGCTAATGTTGTAATTAAACCTTGTTAAACTGCTCAGGCCCCCCTCAGGCATGTGTTGTAACATATTTTTTTCCCCCAGAACCATAATTATTGTATTGGGGGAGGTGAAATCCTGGGTGGTGAGGAAGGGTGTCAGGCTGGTTTGTTTGTAATAAATACCTATTTAGCAGGCAGAGGATGTTTAGTCCTAAATCAGATTGTGTATTAAAAGTGGAAATTGCTGAGATTGGTGTTTACCTGTGAAACCAAAATTATTTCATGAAGAAAATAATTATAGATGTAGGCTCTCTAAGGAAGAAGTTTGAGCCTTTATTAAATAGTTAAACTCAAGATGCTACTGTGAAGCACAGCATCAGCACCTTGTGCATGGGTTGGCTGGGAGGGGGCTGTGTGTTGTACATATCCCACAGAGCTCTATCCCACAGTTTTCCAGTGCACTGCAATGTTTTCTTGGAGATAACTCCCATGAAGTAATATTAAAGCAGGTGAAACAGGACACAAGGGAGGTGTTTTATTACCAGAAAAGGCTGATGAGTTCAGGGAATTATTAGGGGAAAAAATGAAAATTATATTAATAATAGCCATTAATTACCTGTAACAAGACAGAAAACAGGTAATGAGGGAGCACAGAGGCATAGGCATCACCATGGCTGCGGTGCCTGTTCCACAGAAACCCTTCTTCTGACTCTAAAGCAACTTCAATTCAGTTTAACTCAATGCTGGATTTGCTCAGGGACTTCTCTTCTGAAGCAGATCCAGTAGTAACTACCAGAAGGAAGTCTCTCTAGATGTGCATCTCTGCAGCTGGGGGTGTGTGAGTGCAGGTGGGAGAGCTCTGGGAGCTGCTTGGCTGTGTGTGCTGCACCAGAGAGGTGTTGGTGGCTGGGTGGCAGCTGACCAATGGCAGCAGAAAGCCCCAAATGTCCTGTAGAGGCTTTTGCAGGGCCAGGGAGCTGCTTATTGTCACCTAAACCTGCTGTGGACACAGAGCCAGGAACAGGGTGGCCCTTTCCTGTAACTCTCCTCCAGCACTGCATTATGAGACAGCTCTTCCAGGAATGGTTCCCTCCTGTTGGAGCTTTATAGCTGAGGCACGCTGGAAGCTCACCAACAACTGCTTGGACCTGGGCTATTTTTAGTCAATCCTGTCCAAAAGGAAAGTCTTTCTTGAAATAGGTGTTCCTCCTGGACAAGTGGCTTTGCACAGGATCTGGAAGAGTCACTCAAAGGACAAAAATGCTAAAGAGCCCCGGGTTTGGTCTGAAGCCAGTGCTCCACGTGTTGTGTGCCTGGCGGTGTTGAGACAAACAGCATCTCTCCTCAGCACACATCACTGGTGTTCCAGGGCAGCAGCTGTTAACTGTGGAGGCTGGTGAGCCTGCCACACAAGGGTCCCTGAGGATCCCCTGGAGGGATGAACCCTACTAGAATCCCCAGGTCAGGGTGAGAAAGAAAGGTTCCTCCCAGGATACCCTGTTATGTATGTAGATATACCTCAGTTCTGTTTCCCCAACTGGCCCATTGCCCTCCCTGCCCCTTCCTACCCTATATGTCCAAGATCATTGGCCCCTGATGCTCCCCTTGCCCTATCTTCCCCATACTTAATCCTGGACCCTCCCTCAATCCTGGTCTTTTGTCCCTGGAACCCTTCAAGCCCGTGGCTGAAATAAACCTCTCCGTGGAACCCCATGCAAAGATCCTTCCCAGCTCTTTGTCCTCGGCCTCAGCCATGGAGCCATCTGTGGTGAGTGTGTGTGTGTGCAGCACCAACTCAGCAGCTTCATCAAGGTGATGCTCCCAGAAGGTCTCAGCACCCCTTGCCACCACCAGCCCACCCTGACAATGGACCACCAGGTGGACAGTCTTCAAAATTAGGTTATTTGGGAAGGAATTGCTGAGATGTTCAGAACAGCAGCTCACCGCAGTGCAGGCAACATGAGGGGTTTGGGTTTCACTGGCTGGAGAAATATGAGTGTCTTTAGTGTGGACTGCCACTTTCCCCTTCCAAGGACAGCAGAGCTGTAGTGAGGGACCCCTGGCAGCCCAAAGGCCTTGACTCTTGCCTTCACCCTGACTCTTCACCTCAGGAACTGCACCACTCCTCCATGCAGCTCCTGGATGGATCCTCAGTGACTGTTGGGGTGGGAACAAAAGGGGAAAAAGAAAAGATGGATTCTTCTTATGGAGCTGCACGAAAAAATTTATCTATAGAGTTTTTCAGGCAGTTAGCCGGTGGTGCCAGATGGCACGTGGAGTCATTCCTAAAAATAAACTGGTCGCTGTGGTACTCTACATAGAAGTTGATGGATATTAAAGCCATGCAGTTTTCAAGGAAGGATAGACAGAAGTGAAAAAGCCCTGGGCCTCTGGATGTGAGGTTTTCCTTCTGTTATCGAAGTCCAGTACCAGATAAAGAAAGGAGTTGAAGCATTCTTGTCAGTTTCTCGGGTTGTTTATTATTTCTCTTATCAATTTCACAGTGCAGCCGTGCCTGGCTTGTCACTGTAGTTTCAGAGCAACAATGGCTGCTGCAGCCTGTGTGAGACAAGTTTTTAAAACCTTATTACCCAATAATTAACCACTACGTATTTTATTTTTTCTTTTGTACCAATAACTACCAAATCTTACTAACACGTTTCTTCTACCTCAAGCCTATTCTACCAATCATTCTGGTCCTTCTTCAGAGTAGAACATGGAGAGGGAAGAAGGAGAAAGAAGAACATAGGGACAACACCCTAAAGTCTCTATGTTGTCTCTGCTACATCTCTACTACTAAACCTTATACTATAATTTTTCACCTTGTGATAAACTAAACTAACAATCTGTGTCACACTTTCAATACTTTCAATTTGTCCAGGAGTGTTGGAAGTTTTTTCCAGAGGCACACATCAAAGGCTGTGACCCCCTGGGGTGCTTGGAGGGCTCTCGGA
The DNA here is from genome assembly GCA_013396875.1 of Vireo altiloquus. Classification (NCBI taxonomy): domain Eukaryota; kingdom Metazoa; phylum Chordata; class Aves; order Passeriformes; family Vireonidae; genus Vireo; species Vireo altiloquus. The sequence goes on along the minus strand of VZRF01005189.1, from coordinate 206,689 downwards.
TCCCTCAGAACAACAGGAGAAACTTTCCAACTTTCCAGGACTCCAACAAGAAGTGCAAGGAGTTTTCACCCAGCTTGGCTCAGCTATAAAGTGTGTGTGCGTGTGTGTCTTCATTGAAGGGAGTCATTAGTTCTGTTATCACTTCTCTTGAGTCAAACACAGGAGTCCAGCTGTAAGGACTCTCACAGTGGTGAGTTTTTGGATGCTCTAGGAGTGCCATTTATTGATGTGAGAACATTATCATGCACTGCCTCAGTCATGAGGGAATCTCTGTGAGAAATGCCCCTCATGTTTAGCCAGTCTGACTTGAAAAGCTCTGGAGGAATTTGCACTTTTGCAAATTTTACCATTTCATTTTGTAGCATCAGCCATTTGCTCTGGGGCCAAACTGGCTGTGAACCACATTGTGGCTGAACATCCTCTTGAGTACAGCAAAGGAAAACATAAACTGTTGAAATACAGCAGACAGAAGAAAGACTCTTCACCCTCTAAAACCTCATAACACTTGAGCTGTTGGTGCATTGTCACCATAAGGGATGCTTGGTCAGGGCTCCAGCACAGGGCTTCATGTTCTCTCAGGCATCTCTGTTGGAAAGTGAGGAAGGCAACTCCAGCCTCTCACTCATCAAATCCCTCAGCCTACTTGTCTCAGCTGAGAGTAAAGGCTAAATAAATACATCTAAACAACTGAAAAGCACATCAATATCCAACTTCAAAATAAAATGCAGTGAAGTGTGAAATTATACCTTTTATTCCATAAATCTTCAGCAACCAGCACAGTTCTATAGCTTGTATCACGCTTTAATACTGGCAGAATTTAACACACCATGCAAAGCCCATAAGGTAATTACATTTCATCTCAACAAAGCAACAAAATCCCAGCTCGTTTAACCCCCTCCATCTGAGGAAGGATTATAGACAATTCAGCGCATGTTGATTTTTCCTGGTGATAAATCCAAAGAAGGTCACCAATGAAATGGTAGTGTGAGTTCCCAAGGCAGCTGATTTACAAGGGAAAATAGAGATGTTATTTAGTGTCCTTCAAGGCAGTGTCCCCCTGCTTTCTGAATCTTCATGAGGTTTATCCTCCACCTAAAAGAAGCTTAAAATGTAAAACTTAACCTTGAACAGACCATTTTAGCACTTGCCCCTGTGTAGGTTGTTTACGTGCTTCACAGCAGATTCCTATCCAGCTTTTAAAGAGTTATTTAATTTGCAATAAATGAGGTTGTATGAGTGATGATGAAGACGATGATAGAAAGCCAGCGGAAGACACTCACAACCCCACACCCTGTAACACCAACCATCAAGCCCCAGGGCTTGGGCACTGCAGAACCTCAGGCCAGGCTGGAAATATTTGTCATCAGAGTGTGTGTTGGCTGCCCTTCTGCCAAACCAAGGGTATCTCTGTATACAACAAACCACAATTAATTTAACTAATTTATCTACTAACCGGCCTCAAATAAAGCCTTCAAACTTTAATTAGACCTTTGTGATTAAATGCAATTAAAACCCTTAAAGTAAGGCAACAAGGACTGCAGGTGCTCTCATTCCCAAAGCCAGCACAAAGCTACAAATGCACACAGGAGTGGATAACTGAGGATGAAGACAAAAGCATTTTTTCCCACCCGGCACAAAGTAACATGACTTTCTACAATCCCTTACTCATCCTCTGCAACAGGACAAGACCTTGGAAAGGGGACAGGACACAGTGGCCTCCTGAGGGATGGGGTAAGAGGCTTATAAGTCCTAAAAGTAGAGAGGATGCAATTGCCTGCCATGATATGTGTTGTTGCATCAGCTTAAGCAATGATGATGGCCCTCAGCAGCCCTGGTAGTGATAGGGTTCAGTGATGGCACAGACACAAGGGAAACCTGTAAGGACACTGTTTTTTTCTTAATTCATTTCTTGTGCCTTGTTTCCTTGCATCTGAAACAAGCTGTCTGTGATAAATGTTGCACAGTGATGGGAAACATGGTGGGGAAAAGCCATGGCAGCTTCCCAGCATTGGGTGCTGTTGTATAAAACTCAAGGCAGACAATGCCGAAATAACTTGCACAAGTCTTTCCACACTTTTTCAGCTGATATACCTCATGAATGTAGCTCAGTTCCCAGTTCCTCCCAAAAAAAATGAAGACTTGAAGTTGTGCATGCAATCATGTTGCCATAGTTGAGTCTTGTGCATGGAGAGGTCAGAGGGAAACCATCATGATTACCAAGACAGTGTGAGTGACACTGAACAGAAGCAGCACAGAGGATTAAACTGTGCTAAGCATCACCTGAACACAGAGTGATCTTGGTGGAAGACATAAAATTTGATGGGAAATTTTTATATCAAAAAGTTCCCAACCTTACTAGGAGCTGATGAGCAGTGGAAGACCAAAATGAGGCAAAATACTGCAAGGTGAGCACTAGACAGGTTGCATAGGGCAAAGAATTTTGTAATGTTAACATCAATTATGATTAAATAGGGAGACAAAACTAGAAAGGGCTCTGAGAAACCAGGAAATGTCATTGAGGTGGGAGACAGCAAGGAGGTGAGCAGCAAGCAAGGAAAGAGATCAGATTTCTAAATATAAATCCCATCCAGGTCCCTTGTTCCTGCTGTGGTCATTTCTTTTGCCCTTTAGACTTTTTGAAAAGCTGATACTAAGCTATAACTTGAACAACCCCAAATCATCTCTGCTAATGGCATCTGTATTCAGATTTATGTTCTGTAGTGAGCTGGAATAGAAGGAGAGTTGCAATAGGCACCCTGCAGCTCCCCAGCCACCACAGCTCGGAGTGTGCATGGTGCCAGGAAAAACCCAGCAGGTGCAGGAGAGTTCCCTGAGTTATTTCCTATTCTCTGTCTGGCAATAAAGACACAGCTACACCAGGTGGTAACTCATAGCAGATGGTGACTTTTTAAAGTTGATTGCTGTATAAATGATACTTTCTGAGTTTGTTCCTTTTAATTCAGATTCTCAGTAGTGTGTTCAAATGTCAGAGAGCATCATATTTCTATCTTTTATTTCCTTTGTGAGTAGAAATCTTCTTTAAGAAGTCTAGGAATTACAGCTTGGGAGAGGAGATAGACTCCCTCGATAAAAGTGATCTACTTTACAAATGTTACAGAATACAATAAAAACAAGAGATGCAAAAAGCCCCACTGGCTTTGTTCTCAGTGGAGAGTTTGAATTTCTATGGCACTTTTAAAGAGACATTTTCTCTGCATTGTAATGTTTTACTGGATCTGTGAGATCCATTAGCAGCACAAAAGCAGGATTTCCTCTGCTGCCAGCACAGAGAGGGTGCAGAGCAAGGGTGGAAGACATCTAATTAATCTACTGCTGCAGATAAATAATAACAGGACAGCTGAATGAGGACCTTACTGACCCCCCCAGATGCCCTGCAGCCCCAAGATGGGGTGGCTGTGTGCCAGACCCCCATATCCTGCTCTGCTGTAACCGATCAGCAGGTTTGGCCAGCCCTGTGTGCAGGACTGTCATGTGCTCCTTTGAATATCTGCTTTTCAATGACACAGACATACCAGAACAGGCCACAAACAAACACTCCACTGACCCAGCACTAAGGTCTGTCACCTCATGACGTGAGTACTCTGAAAAAAGTGGAGGTGACAAATAGATGAAGCATCTGTGTGATCTGCACTACTGCAGACCCCCTGCCACCACAAGCCAGCCCCTGCCCGTGTCCCCAGCTTGGGAAAGATGCACCAGAAGAGGTGCCACTGTGGCAAACTGGGGACATTCAAAGGGCTCTGGTACAGTCACTCATCTGCCCTCTGTACTTCACCTCCCCTCAGAGTCTGTGTCTCAGCCCATTTATTTATTGTACCTCATTGGCAAAAAAGGAAAGACATCCCCTGGCCAAAAGGAAATGTCCCAATTAAAGAGCAAACGATGCAGTAAAACAGCAGAGCATTCTTGAGAGCAGCGGTAAAAGCGGCCACCTCTTGTCCTCAATTTATGCTGCTCCCATCACCCTGGGCATTATATTTGTGCTGACAAGGATCAGTTTAACCCCTGCCTGCAATCTAATAAAAAGCTGGCATGGTGCAAGCATGCATAATCTTTCTTCAGTGTCCTAGAATGGATGCAATAAAAAACTGCTGCTGCTGCTTGATGGCCACAGCCACTGCCTGGAATAAATAACTCCCTGTCCAATGCCAGCAGTGGGAAGTGCTTTGGACCAGAGGTTTTTCGACTCTCATCCCTTTATAGAATTTCATAATCATAGGGTTGTAAATAATTTGTATATAATTTCATAATCATAGGTTGGAAAAAACCTCTAAGATCATCGAATCCAACTATTCCTCCAGCACTGCCCAGTTCGCCACTAAGCCATGACCCAAGTGCCACATCTACAAGTCTTTTAAATCCCTCCAGTGATTGTGACTCATCCACCTCCCTGGGCAGCCTGTTCCAATGTTTGACAACCCTTTTGGTGAAGAAATTATTCCTAACATCCAACCTAGAATTCCCCTGGTGGAGTTTGAGTTCACTTCCTCTTGTCCTGTCACTCATTACTCGGGAGAAGAGTGATAAAGTTTTATAGGAGGGATGATATAACAATCAACCCCCACCTGGCTACAACCTCCTTTCAGCGAACTGTAGAGAGCTTTAAGGATCTCCCTGAGTCTCCTTTCCTCTGGGCTGAGCCCCCCAGTTCCAGCTTAACACCCCAGCACATCTGTAAGTGCAGCACGTGCTTGGTGGCACTCACCCACCATCCCTCAGTATGTACTAGGGGCAAAGCAAAAGGAAAAGCCCCAAAGGCCTTGCCATCGATAAACAACAGATTCTTTCCCTCTCGTCATTAATCGACAAAACCAGCAGAGCAGAGCTGGCATTACGCTCTGCTACCCTTTGTAATGAAATCACTGCCTGTGTGCAAGAAACAAATTTAACAACATTATACTAATAGGGTTAGAAATTTCCCATGCAAATATTAATAATTTATATCTACATATATTTTTTTTTAATACTGCTCGCAGTCTGTAGCAAGGAAGTTCTGAGGTCTCCTGGCCTCTCTCACAGATCTTGTCTGGGAAAGGTGCAGGCATTACCCTGGAGACAAAGGCCCCCAACACAGTTTCACCGGAGGTGCAAATTAGCTTTTGGAAATCATGTCGTGGTCCATTTCAAAAAAGAGATGATCTTTAAACACAAGCATTTTGCTTAAACAGGAGCACTGCTTGCATGGACCAACCAGCAACAGGAGATGGATGTTGAGCCTTGGTGCTGCCCAGACCCCTTCCCACAGGCATCTTTGCAAACCTGCACCAAGAGGTGGGGCTGCTGATGCCCCTGCAACAACCCAGGGTGAAATGAGCTGTGGGCTAGCTGTTACAGAGCACACCAAGCACCTACCTGCATCTTGAAGCAGCTGGCAGCAAAAGGAGCAACCTTTGGGCTGCAAAGTCAGAGGGATTTAGGGACTGAGGAGAGGGGGGAAGGGGAGGGCATTTTGTTGTAGAAGTAGGGAGGGATTTGTGTTGAATGTCCTTTTTTCGGCAGTAAAAAAGTCTCTGAAAGGAAGGGCCATGACTGTGAACCTGCAGCGTTGAAAGAGAAGCTAACTCCCTCGGACAGACATAATTGCTACAATTCAAAATGGTAAAAATGTGAAATTAGGAATAATCAATGGCTGTTTATGATCTCTGTCTATACTGTGAATTCAGCTAATACGGAGTAATTACACTGCACTAATTCCTGGTATTTGTCATCATTCGGTCGCAGAGGAGTCCTGCAAAACAATAAAAGCAGATTGGCTGTGCTGGGCCCACAGACCAGGGGCTCAGCACTGCACGAGCTAATTTCTCGTTTAATAGTAAAAGCGGCTATGATTTCCTTAGTTTATTTTTCTCTCCCAGCAGCAGGGCCGGCGGTGGGCGGTGTGCGGGGCTCGGCGGGCGCAGGATGCGCTATACAACAGCACCCCCAATAGCCGACACACAGAGCTGCCGGGGGAGCAATCCGACCCCCTCCCTGCCGAGCGTCTGCCTCCTCTCGTGGAACTGCTTCCTCACCTTTCTGTCCGATATTGTTATATCATCCCTCCTATAAAAGTTTATCACGCAATTCTTCCCATCCGGCACAAGGTAACACCGCCGGCGTCTCACCCGGATGCTCAGCCACCCCTGAAAGCTTTGGGATGTGTCATCAGTTTGCTGGCATGATTCACTCTTTGGCCAATGGAACGGTGCTGATTACTGACCTCCGCAAAAGTGGGAGAGGAGAGGTGAGTACAGGAGCAGCATGGTTTAGTGTAGGGTGAATAATCCCCCGCAGCAGCACAGGTGGGAAGTGTGAACTGCAGGGACAGCCCTCGCCCTCGTTCACCCCTCGCATGTGGCGTGCGGGAAATGTGGGTGGTGTTTAACACAAGACAAACACAGGAGTTTGTTTTCTTTCAGAGGTGCTGCCCTTAATATCTGCAGTAATTCGGCAGGAGCAATCTGAAAATATACACCCACAGTGCTTATCAGTGGCCAAGACTTTTCCTAAGAGAATTTGTCATGAGTTTATCCCAGTGAGCACACTCCTGAAAAGCAGCATGTCCTGGGCACTGCAGGGCCCAACAAGGGATCTTTGGGGGAAACCTCCTCCCAGTGCCAAACTTTCATATCCTGGGAAGGACAGTCCTGCAGCCACTTTCTTGGCACCAGCATCCCAATGCTCCCCACCACTCGCTGAGGGTCAATGCACCCAGTGTTGACACATGGAGGGAGGAGGAGGAGGGCAGCTCCTCGCTCACCAGCTTGCTCCTGCTGATCCTACCCCAGTGCTGATCACAGTGCAGTGAGTTTGCACCACTGATTATTCATTCCCCAGTCTGGCAGATTTTTGATACCACATCTATTATTTTTTTCTTAATTCCTCTTTTTCCATATCACGCAGAACCCCCTGGGGGAGCTTGCAAATGAGACTTGATGCAATTCCATTGCACTGCACCAGTTAATTATTTGCTGAGTCAAGACTAAGCTGATGCCCCATTCCCAGCACTTGACACATTCCCTAATATTAGGGGGAATTTAAAAGCCCGTTTCTGCTGTGTGCCACAATGGATGGGCAAAACCTGAGCTACCACAGGATGCAGAGATGGGATATGAGGGCTCCCTACACCAGCGTGTGCCACAAGGAAAGCCCACACTTCCCCATCCATTCCTGTGGTTTCTTGGATGAAATGTTAAATTCCAGAGAGCAGAAGCATTTCACACAAGATTTCATTGTTGAGGGCTCCTGGCCCTGCTGATGGTTTTTGCTTATTTCCTCTGCAAGCAGCAGAAATGCCTCCATCTCCATAGAGGACTTGACCTCAGGTCCCTTGAAGCAGGAGGCAAAACTCATTGTGGAACAGGCCACCCTCAGGGTGTTACAATCCCCACGGTGTTACAGTCCCCACGCCAATGGGCCTGCTCCTGCAGGGGCAGGAATCAGGGAGACACAGCAGGGATGAGAGCTGTGGCACTCCAGGGCTTGGGGCACTTTGTTATTGAGCCGAGCCGGTTACTGCCAGCAGCTAAACAAACTAATAGGAAGGATATTTCCCCGGAGAGGGAGAAGGTTTTTGATTTAGACTGTGCTGTTTAAGCTCAGACTCTCACCACAGCTAAAATTTCCTTCCGAGGGCAATAATTATCCCAATGCAGAGCCCAGGCATGTGTTTGCTTTTCTGCTCCCTGTCTGGAAGGGTTTGGTTTAGAGGCTGTGATTTCCCCTGGTGTTCAGCCCCACCCCTGCACCTCTTGCCCAGCACTGAGGACCAGAGCTGGGGGGACGCAAAGAAAAGCTCAGTGCACAGCTTTATACAGAAATCACCCTCAGGTATTAAACTAATTACCAGGAAGCAGCGTTGGTCCCACAGGGGCTCTGCTCCAGCCTTGTGCAAGCTGCACTCCCAAAGGCAGCACTGTTGCTGTCAGCCCCACATCTCCTCCACTGGTTCTTGGATGGAAACTTCCTTAAAAGCTCCAAGAGAAACTGTTTCGATCTTATAAGTGATAAAAATGGAAAAGAAAAAGGAAAGAAGGAGTGGGAACACTTTTATTCTTGGCTGCCAGGTAAATGAGGTTCAACTTTGGAAAAAATAGGGAGCCCCTAGTGCTAACTTCAGGAGGGATTTCTTCCTTCAGAACCATAATAATAATAACAATAAATGATTAAAAAGAAAACAGCCTAAATCCATATCTCTAGTTAACTCAGGACTCCTTTAGAGTTCAGGACTGTTGCTGGATAAATAAATGCTTATTTGGAAAAGGAACCTCCATCTTCCTGTAAATAAGAGGCAGAGAAGCAGGACTCAGGGCCAGCCCACACACATGCAGCAGAGCTGGGGGGAAATCCTGACAGATCAGGTTATTCCGGTTTTACCCCAGTTTGGGGAACACCACTCCGTGGTTCACTCCACGAACAGGCTTCATGCCCACCTGTTCCCATTGCAGCACCCACTGTCAGCCCAATGTGCTGGTTTGGTGAAAGAGAAGAAAGGCTGGTGCCCACCCTGGGATACGTTTTCCTCTTCTGACGTGCCAAAAAGGCAAGGGCCAAAGTGAAGAAAATCTCCAAAGGAAACGCATGAGCTCGTGGCCGCAGCAATGAGTGTTTTCTTCCTCCCGCGGGAGAGCTGCTCCCAAGCGCGGCGGTCAGCGCTGGGTTGTGCCCAGCCGCACACCAGGCAGGGAGATAAGGTTCGGGGAGGTGCCATGAGTCACAGAGGGCTGGGCAGGCTGGGCAGCTGCTCCGCCACGCTGCCGAACACATGGAGCCCCAGCTCCCCGGGATGCGCCAGCGCCCGCACAGCCCGCGGAGAGGGACGGCACGGCCGGGACACTGAGCGGTACGTGGGCTTCTCCCATCCCCGAGCGGGGAAATGCGTCCTCTAGAGCAGCAATGTGTCCCTGCAGCACTTTTTTGTTTTTTTTTTTTTTACTTACTGGCAGATTAGGGGGTTGCATGGTTAAGGTTTTAGTTGTTCTTCCTTCTCATGGGCTGCAGGTTAAGGGGAAGTCCCATGTGCTGACATCCTTTCCGAGGGGTGCAGCTGTGCTGGTGTCATGGTCAGAACTAATGAACTCCCTGTGTCACCGGGGAGCCGTGATGGGCTGGAATCAGCTCTGTGATGTGGGGGCCAGGTCATCACAGCTATGGATGATGCAGGGTGTTCACTCTGCGAAGTGTGGGGCTTGTCCAAGGTGAAGCTGCTGCTCAGGATATCATCTGTTTTCTCTTGCACTGCTGAAAGAGATGGTGTAGGGACCAGGTCTGGCTGCCCACACAGCGCCAGTAGGGACAGAATTACTTCCTTTAAAAAACTGATGGCATCGTCTGGAGTTTTGAGAAACCAGACTAGATGGAGGGGTAGGAGGACACAAGGTACCAAGTGCTTTCTGGTAGAAAGCAGCAAACACTGGTCAACACCCCGGATAACTGTGGGCTTGTGCCAGGTCCAGTTTTGCCATAAGATGCCCTCTCCATTTGGTGGATGCAGCAGCTGGCCAAGCACTTTTATAAGCAAAGAAATTTATAAGACCTCTGGCAAACAGCACCATCCTATTGAGCAGTCGAGCAAAGCTCAGTCAGACTGATTCTTTTGAGAATGAAAATGGTACAGTAGCATCCTCCATTGTCCTGTGGTGATAAACCCTGAACACAGGCTGGATGTGCACCACCCCTGCCAGTCCCTCCTCTTCACCCCTGCATTCAGTTGAGCAGAAAAACCCTGACTTTTGGACAGGTGACTTGGGGGATATGGGCACCTGGCAGTCACCCCTTTTGGAGTTGCATCCCCACTCTGCACCAAAATGATTTTGTTCACAATCAGGGACCTGTTGGCAGAGAGAGGCACATGTGGTGCTCAAAAGCAGGAAAAAAGGGGGAGGAAAAAAGGAAAAAAAAAAAGGGGGGGAAAGCAGAAGTTTGTGGGGAAGAGAAGTAAACTTTTCCTGCAGCACTGAGGGAGAACAGGAACATTCACCTGGTGCATCCTGGAAAACCTCCCTGGGAGGGCAGGGATCTGCCTGTTCTTCCAGCAGCAGTAACTCAGCTCCGCCAAGCGGCACGTCAGGCCAGAGCAGGCTTGGGTGGAGCTTTTGCTTTACAACACCATGAGCCTCTTCAGCAATATTTGTCCAAGAACTTTCTTGTTCCTGGAATGTTTTTTTAAGCAAGCAAGTCTCAGGCTTATTAGACAAATAACTCTGTTTAAGACCTACCACAATTTGTTCTTTTCTCCCTCTCCTGCCAGCAGCTCTCTGGCAGATGCCAGAGCACAGGTACCTTTTATTCTGGCACAACCCTGGGAAGAAAAGAAAAAATTATCAATGCAAACAATTAAAAAATAATATAATAGAAATCCCAGGACGGGGTCAGCCTCTTGTAATGCAATCAGATTCCAGGAATTTCACTACCCAGGGACTTCACCCAGTAAATTTTATCTGGGATTAAGGTGAAGATAAATAGCCCAAATAAATATATGACCTCCCAAATGCACTGGCATTTATTGGTTTATTTTTCCATTTATCTTCCTCTGCAATGAAGTCAATATGTACAAAGAAAAAACACAACTTTGGTGAAGGGGAGGACTGTGCAGTGGGCCCCAGTGAGGCCAGTGTTCACTGTAGCACTGAGGACCAAACAGGGAAGGTTTTGCAAACCCAGTGGAGTTCTACTCCACTCACTGTGCTCAAATCACAGCCCAGGTCTGAATCCTCCCCAGATCCAGGTTCTGCTCATGGCACTTGTGGGGAAGACAACAAGCTCCCAAAGCAAACCAATACCAATTTTGAAGTCTCCACAACTTGCCAAGGGGGATTGTGAGAACTGGCACCATTTTCTGACCCCATCATCAGATCAGGCACTGGGATGGGGAGCCAGAAACGGGAAGAGGGTCCCTGTGTTTATAAACTTCATGCTGAAAGGAGCAAAAGGGAAGAGCCTGGTGCTGCCCCTCCAGATCCAGCCACAGGCAATGTTCCTCCTCCAAAAGCTTTAAACTGTCCTTTTTCAGGTCTGTGCCTCTTATACCAGCTCAGTGAAATGGGCGTGCTCATGCCAGCTCTGACATAAGCTTTAAAATCCATTTCAGAGTAACTGTGCTGAGGGTAAGAGTGTTGGAAGGGCTTTGGGCATCACGGACCCCCCTGCCACCTCGTGCAGGGACAGATTCTTGCTCACGGCCAACCTTCCCCTGAGAGAAATAGCTGCAGAGAAAAGGGAGATGCTGCTGGGAAGCGAATGTGCTCAGCTGATACACTATCAAAAACACATTGTCACGGTAGGCAGGGAGACACAAACACCTCCCAAGGCTTCCTCTAAAATGCAGATGGGCCAGTGTCCCATGGGAAGCTGTGCTGGAGCTGTGCTCCTGTGCTGGAGCAGGTTTGGCTGACCACCTTCGCTGCAGTGTCACAGCAGGTGTGGGCACAGCAGAGGGATCTCAGGGAGAGAAGTGTCAGGCTCCAAAAACATCAGCTGATGTTGGCTGGCTGCCTAAAATCCCCAGACAGTGATGCTGCAACCCACTCCTGGGTGCAGGGAAAGCCACAGGGAGCACCTCGGGTCACTGAGGGGGGACACACATCCATCCAGCCCAGGGCCCAAGGCTGCTCCACGGCCATGGTCAGTAACACAGCGAGCCCTGGGAGGGGATCTGGAGCAGGGCTGGGCAGGAGGAAAAGCTCTTCTCTCCTTCCTCATGACGCAGCAGCCTGAAATCAACATTCAGCCCAACCCTGCTACAGCCTGTTGCTCCTTATTTACCCTTCAAACAGGAAAAGCAACTCTCAGCACAGCTCTTATACTAATTTTCTGTCAAACATTACTAAAGGGCTGCTTTAGTTAACATTAGGGTCATTAACTCTGAGCACCCATCTCACAAGGGACCATTCGCCGCAGGACTCCTGCATGATTTCCAGGACTGAGGTTCAACAGACTGCAGCCCCGAATTTCAAAGGTAGGAGTGGTCCCAGCCCCTGGGGGACCCCAATGTGTGGGGTGGCAGTGCCTGTCCTTTAGTCAGGATGGCAGCAGGACAGAGGGTGGCAGATGGACTCTCTCGGGTAGGAAATAGTTCATGCTCCAAATTACAGCCACACCCTGTCCACAGGGTGAAGACACTCCAGGATTTGGCCAAGTGGAAATATTTCTGGGTTTAAGTCAGGTGTCCACAAAGCTGGCTGCTCTCCTCAGCACAGGGGTGCTACCCTTCTTCCCTTCTCCTTTGGATTTAAGCTTGTTCCCAGAGATTCCCCTGACTGGGCAAGGCCAGATCACAGCTTGTCCTCAGACAGCATTTTGCAGTCCCTAATATTTGAAATCTACTTTGCATCATCCCAGAAGGAAATGCAGCAAAGCTGTGATTGAAAGTGTCCACCTCATTGCTATCAGCAGAACAGAAAAGCCTGGTCCATTACCAAGAACAGGACATGAACCAGGAACTCATGGGGCAGCACACACAGGGAAGGGTTCTGAGGTTCCAGAAGGTAACAAGCTCAGTCAGTGCAGCCTGCTCCAGGACTTAATCAGGGTGGGACCAAGCACATGTGCATGATAAGAATTTTTTATCTTTGATTACATCCTCGCTATTGCAAATATGACTAAACATAACGATTATCTTCTCATCTAGAATCTGTCTGGCTTTGGTGGGTTACAGGCACTCTTTAAGGCATTGGTTTCTTTCCTCAGTGTGACCTGTGACTGTCAGCCCCTCCCAGCTGTGTTCTCTCTGCCCATCACCATGCGGGTAACAGGTAAGGAGGGACACATATTTACTTTTCTCTTTCTGTTTTTCTATGGTTCTTTATGCCTCCTTCTTATTTACATGATGCCTTCCAAGCCCAGCAACCCAGCCCTTCCCCTGCTGAGGACATGGGAAAGGGCGTCTGTAGAAGCATCAGATTTTTACATGATTTGTGTAGATTTCAGCCTGTATTTTTCCCAGTGAAACCTTCTGTGACTGAGAAGAGACAGCTATTGAGATGTTCCTGCTTCCATAAGAGCCATTCAGCTGCAATAAAAGTACATTTTTTTACTCTCTTTCCATGCAGGACTGGAACGTTTTGCTCTGATGAGCACTGCTTTAAAGCCAAATGCCAATCACAGTTGTATCAGCAGCTGCTTGGCTGTAGCAAGTGACTAATTGGGGGATAGCAGCCTTCCCAGCACTGGGAACATAAGAAACATTTGGATTTATATAGCTTTCTGAGTAATTATCAGATTTACTTTAACATATAGAGTAATATGAATAGTGCCTTCCAGGAGAGCAGTAATGCCTATCTGAGCATCATCACAGACTCTAGAGATGGTAATTAAGAGATCAGAATCCATTTGGAGGGTGAGGGACTGTTAGGTGCCTTCCCACACCGTGCAAGCACTGGCTGTCACCCTGTGCCTGGTAACCTTGGGACACACGGATCAAATCCCAGGAAACCAGAGGGAGGCTCTGGGCTGCGGCTGCTGCTCTCACCCAGCTCTCTCTCTCTGGCAGCTGTGATCCGGTACGTGGTGCTGCTCATCACCCTGCTGGGCACGTGGTTCATCATGCAGATGTACTTCCACCACAGCTGGAGAGCCATCAGCCTGCGGAGTTGGCTCGGTGAGGCACCAACAGGCCCCAGAGGGATCCAGAGGGAGGGCGTGAGGGGTTCCATTGCAAGCCAGCCCCCAGAGCTGGATATAGCTGCCCTGACCACTTGTATTTGCAGTCTCTGGCTGAGCCTTTAGCCACCAGCTCTGACCACTAGATCAGGGAGGGGACAGCTCTGGGGTGGGTGGGTCCAGGGATGCCTGCAATCATGGCAAGTAGTTTTGGAGGGTTGGTGCCTGAGCAGCTTCTCCTGGCTTGGGGAAGAGCCAGCAGCTCCCCAGTCTGTCTAATCCTTCTGCTTGATACCCACAGGTGCCACGAACAAGCCCAGCAGTGAGTATTGTTCTGGACTTCATCTCCATCACACAGCTCCACTCCAGAGTTCAGGGGGATAGTGGAAGCATGAGAGCTGCCCTCAAGAACCCCTTTCCTGAGGCAAAAATCCCACTCTCCCCAATGCAAGGGATTTTGCTACTGCACACAGCAATGGGGTCTTTGGCCAAGGATGGGAAAACTCTGGGCAAAAAAGCCCCAAGGGGCTTGCCTTGGATACCAGCTCCAAATGCTCCCCGCACACACCCATGTGTCACACCTGGAGTAGCACCCAGCCCTGGCACCATAAACCTCAAATAAGCAGCTGGTCCCAGCCCCAGCCTCCTTCATGCAAGAAGTTGGTCCAGGTGTTGCCCCCTTAGTGGGCCAGTGTACCCCGGTGCCAGCCCCGCTCAGCCCCTCAGGGACACAGCCAGTGTGCCCCCATGGGGCCAAAGCCATGACTTTCAGCTCCACTCCTCCCTCACAGGTGAGAAGCAGCCCCGGCACAAGTGTGGGAACCAGAAGAGCTGCCCTCAGAATTATTTTGCCTTCAAGATCATCAGTGGTGCTGCAAATGTGGTGGGACCCTCGATCTGCTTTGAAGACTTGGTGTAAGCAGAACATTGCAGGGACAAGGCTGCCATGGCTAGGCTGGCCTGGCCTTCAAGAGGGCAAGTTTGGCCTGTAGTTTGGTGTATTTGTAGTTAAAAAAATTTTAAATAGATTTCTTTGCTACCACTTCTGGGTATTTTGCTGTCTGCAGCCACTTTGCCCCACCAGTTTCACTGGCATCAGCATCTCAAGGGCATCCCTGCACTTACTAGTGCTCTCTGCTTTCCTTTCCAGCCTCATGAGCAGCGTGAAAAACAACATTGGCAGAGGCCTGAACATTGCACTGGTGAATGGTGAGTTAGGCAGGCACTGACCCCCTACTCCCCACAGCCAGGGTCCTTCCTTCCCCAGGAGAGCACAGGCCACTGGAGACCCCCTCCCAGGCACTGTGGCTGAGACAAAAGCACATCAATCTGGTGCTGCATAGGGAGCACAGCCACAATTATGGTTGCAAGCACTGCCAGTGAGAAGGGAACAAACTCACCTGGGTCATGCACAGCCAGCTCCATGAACTCCTCCAAGCAACACAGTCACCATTGCAGCAGATACAACACACTGAGGAAAGAGCAAAGCATTTTGCAAGGAACCCCAGGCTCACAGCCAGGCAAAGCCTAGAGCCACCCCAGCACAAACTCACTGTGCTCTGTTTTCAATTTTAACCTTTCAGGAACAACTGGGAAGCTCCTGAAAACCGACGCATTTGACATGTACTCCGGAGGTAAGCACAGTCACTCTGCTCCTTGGTGGTTCCCAGGCAGGAACTGGCTAGTACTGCTGGCTGTTGGCTACTTCAGTTGCTTCTCTGTCCAGTATTCAATGATAAAGTCGAGTGGACTTTGACCAGACTTGCCAGCCTGGGTAGTAAAAGCCCAGCTTTCCCTGAGGCCATCAAGCCTGGAGTCTTCTCAATGCTTCCACATCCAGGATTGGCTTCTCGCTCCTTTTACATGCATGCAGTAGCCTGGAAAACATTATTTCACTAGCCCGAATAAACCAAGGCACTTGAGAAAGGTACTTTCTGAGATCAGATAGTTACACTAATCCTGATACTTTGCAACTCGTAACTCAATTTTTTGAATGCTGGTGGTGGCTGAGCAGCAGCTCCTTACCCTGCCTTTTGCAGCAGGATAAATGAAGGAGCTCAGGGAGAGGTGGCCCCCTCAATCACCCTTTATACTCCTTGTGTTGCAATCTATTTTTGATAACTCTGGAGTTTTAAGGAGAGTCACCAGTATAATGAGATTTCCAGCCAAGTTCGCAAGTGAGATGCTTGGTGGGAGAGGTACTGGGAAGAAGGCAGCAGTCAGCTCATGAGCCACTAGATGGGGCATTGGATTCAGGCATCCCACAGATGCAGGATGAGGAAGAATTCCCCCAGTACAGCCAGAGGCATGATGGCAGGGAAGGCAGCTCCGCGGCCGAGCAAGTTCATTTCTTGTCACACAACGAGATGTCAGAGTTAGCAAGCAAAGTTTAGGAGGAATTTCCCCCCTGCAGTTGTACCAAAAGGAGGACATCAGTCCTGGGCACTGCAGGAGAGCCCAGGTGGGAACACAGGATGGGGAATGAATCATTTGGGAGCCCATCCTTCCCCATGCCCATGGCCCCAAATCCTGGCACAGTCAGGTTATTTCCCACCAACTCAGAGGAGGCTCCCCCAGCTACCATGCAGAAGCACCTGCTAAATCCTTTTTTCTCTCCCTAATGCTCTTGTCTCCCAGACATTACCAAGCTGCAAACCTTCCTCCAAGGGATCCAGCGTGGCACCCTTGTGCTGACAGCAAGCTACGATGATGCTGCCACAAAGTGAGTTTGCCCATAGAAGCAACACCAAGCTCCCCAGAAATACACGGCTGGGTGAGCTGGACATGCTGCTGCCACCAACAGAGAGGGTAAAAGAGGAAACACTCACCTGGCACCCCACTGACACCTTCTTACCTTCTTTCAGGATGAATGACAAAGTAAGAGCATATTTCACGGAGCTTGGCAGCAGCCACGTGGGGAACCTGGGCTTCCGGGACAACTGGGTCTTCCTGGGAGCAAAAGGGCTGCTGAACAAGAGCCCCTTTGAAAAGGTGCATGGCCCTCCCCTACCATGAGCTCTGCAGGCTCCATCCTCTTCACGGTACCTCCTGAGTTACATCTCACTTATGTGTCTGCAGAGGACTAGGACCAGTGGCATTATCCACCACATCAAACCGAGCTGCAACTTTTGTCACACTGCAAACTTGCACTGTTCCAACCTCCTCACTCATCTTCTCTCTCTTTTTTTTTCCTGCAGCACATTAAAAATGATAAAGAGACAAATAAATATGAAGGCTGGCCTGAGCTGTTGGAGATGGAGGGCTGTGCCCCCAGGAAGATGGACTAGCATCAAGCTCCAGCCTGCCATGGAGGGCAGCTTCACCAGTCACACAGGGACACCAACCCCATCCTGGGGACTCCAGCCTCTCCACTGCTGGGTCACAGAGTCCACCAGCTGCTGCCTGCTCATGGGAACTGGCTGTTTCACAGCAGAAACTGTGCAGGGCTTGGAGAAGAGCTGTACAAGTGCCTGCAGAGCCTGAGCAAGCAAGTGGCCAGGTTGCAGCCAAGCCATCCTCATCTATGAGTCAATTTGGGGTATTTTACTTTTATGTCTTTAAACTAAAAACTTTGTAGAAAGTTTTGTAAAGTTCTTAACAGATTTTTAGTTATAAAACACTAGCTTCTCACTTCTGTTTTCAAGCATAATCCACACTTTCCCCCACAGGCACAGCATGCCAGATCCTCTGCCACCAGTTGAGCATCGCCATCGCCCATTTCACAGCCCTGCACACAGGTGCTTCTCCTCCCCACATGGCACAGGGTAAAGCCATCCCTGGGGATGCTCAGACTTTGGTGGTTTTGCCCTGGAGCTCTTGCCAGTGCCCCACGGTCTCCTACAGCCACAAAAGGCCAGAAATCCACAGGGATAGCATGCAGCAATGTAGGTTAATATTTTGCAGACCAAAGTATCATTCCTGGGTTAAATCCAAGCTAAATCCTCTGTGACACATCCCCATCGAAGGTCAGGATAATGCCAGGAATGTGCCAACCTTGCTTTTACCTCAGAGAGGGATGGATGGATGGATGGATGGATGGATGTGCAGCTTTCTTGGGCAGCTGAAGTTGTGCAGCACAACCAATAGGTGGGAGCCTTTTACTGGTAGAGCTGCAGCCAGCACCACTCTGGAGTGACACAGTGCACCCAGGCTGGCACTCACTGGGGTCAGCCACACACTGGGAGCTGCACCCCAACCTGGGGCCAGTTGACACCAATGGGAGAGGAAAGATCCCTGCCCAAAGGCAGGGCAGGAAAGCCCCACAGTCCTCCCAGAGCAGTCCCTATGCTGCTGCCCAACACTGAGCAGGTCCTGGGGAGCATCTGCCCCCTGCTCCTGTCCAGATGCATCAGTCTGTTCCCAGCTCCTCCCTGAGCCACAGCACTGCTGGGATCAGATGAGCTGCACGGGTGACAGCCAAGCTTATCTGCCATCAGAGACAGGGATGAATTTGCATCATGTACAGACTTTAATTTCCGATGATTGTATCTGGCTTTTCCCCATTCTCTGAAGCAGACCAGCAGTTTTGCAGAATGCAAGGATGGAGTGTTTCTCCTGGAGCATTTGGAGCTACACGGAGACTGTCCTGCACAGCCTTCTCTGCTTCCAACAGCCCCTACACACCTCCTAACAGACAGATCTCAGGGATATCCAAGCCTTCAGGTCACCCCAGGGGAGCAGAAGTGAGAAGCATGGGCAGGACAATGCCAGGAAAGGGCACAGCCAGTCCTGTGCTGGCCACCTGAAGGATGAAACCCTGGATCCAAAACTCAACACCACCAATCAATTGGTTTTCCCTAAAAAAGGAAAAAATCCCCACATAAACTGTGTAACACTTGTAGGAACTTGCAAAGGCAGAACTGAAATAAAACCCCAAAAGAACCATCACAGAGGAATCCCCAAAGAGGTATTTTATCCCAGCTTATCCTCCCATGCTCTTAGCACACACCTGATGGCATTGAGGGAAACCTCAGCCATAAATCGATCCCTAAATCTGCTGTAACAACAGCAGTTAATCCCAAGCGCTGAATCATCCCTACCCATGGCAGCAGCGAGAAATAACACAACGAGCAGACACAACAGCCCCGCTGAGCTGCCAGCATAAATATGCCAACTATTTTAAGCCCCTCAAAGGATCTAGATTCACTCATAAACCAAAATGAAAACAGCCCAAGAGCTGTAAAGGTGGCTCCACAGGGTAAACCAGAGCACAGCATTAACTACAGCCCTAAAAACAACCAGCCCCATTCAGCCACAGGAAACTCTTCCTACCCCTTCGCAATGCACATTAGAAATCTGGTTTCAAGCCAAAATAAAGGAAATTTATGTTTCAGCATGCTACAGGCAGTTAAAACTAGCTCTGAATCCATCACAGTGCAGTTACTAAGGTCCATCACTATTTTCAATAAATAGAGGGAGTTAAAAGTGCAACTCCTGTGCAGGGACCTTCAGTAGCAGCCAGTGCTTTGAAGAGCCATTCCTGCCAAAATCACTGTCCCCTGATAAATAAATCAGAGTTTTTTAAATATCCAGACACTGGAGGCAGGGAATATATATGGATTCATGAGTCAAATTGAATTCACTAATTTCTTTAAGAGGATCTGAAAAGGACAGTTGGTGCAGGGACAGCAATCTCCAAATGAGGTTTTATAGTGCCTTGGCATTTTGAAAGCTGTATTACTGCAGGGACAGGCACCTACCTGGCTGGTTTGCCACATCCCCAGAGCCTTCACCAATCACAAGCTTGACCTGCCTGGACTCCCAGGATGCAGCTTCAGGTAACTGACTCACCTGGGGTCACAATAGGCACCAATGCTGCAGCAGCAAACAGGCAGCCTGGAGTGTATGCAGGAGCAAAGTTTGCAAAATCCAGTGCCGCAACAGGAGCCAAGAGCCAGGATGCAGAGAGGCAGCAGAGGGATAATCATCCTTTATTTTTGGGGGTTCATTTGGGCAAAGCACCGAAGGAGTATCTAGGAAAGATGCCACAGTCAAGGACCTGCGGGTGCCGGGCCGCAGCTGGGCGAATCCGCATCCTGTGACATCTTGCCCTGTCAAGTGCAATTACTGTAATCTTCCACAGCCTCTCAAAATACGGATCCCGGCTTAGAAACCGGGCATCCACAGCATGAAAGCTGCCTTTGTGCCTGGGCAGAGCCTGGGTGCGAGCCAGCCGTTAGGTGCATGAAGAAAATGAGTTCTCCACGTGCTGGAAGAGGGGAGGAAAAGCAAGCTTTCCCACCCGACCCCACCACAGACGGGCTGGATTTCACCCACGTCTCCCCGCAGCAGCCGCCGAGGGGCTGGGAGCAGAAGGGCTGCCTGTCCCCCCTGGAGTAACAGGGCCGTGACCACACAGAGCCAGCCAGTCCTGCAGCCCGGAGAGTGGAGCACAGCCAACACATCCGACCATGGGGGCCTCTCACGGGAAAAAGGTACCAGGGGGGTTTTCCTCAGGGCTGTGGTGGCGGGATGGGATGGGATGGGATGGAGAAGGCACCATCTGCTCACGTGGTGCTTGCTTCTCCCCACGCGTGCTAAGGCGGCTGACGGCAGTGAGGGATTAGAGGGAAGGGACCCGCTCCTGGGAGTGGGTGCCACTCATCAGGGCCGGATTAAGTAATTCCATCTAATAGGCTCAGCATCGGGGCCTGCCGGGGCTTTCAGGACAGCAAGGAGGGAATCAGAGCATTGCAAGCATTGCATTAGGACAGACAAAGTTTGGCTTTCTGGGGAGAAATGTCAGGTTTGTTCTGAATGCATCTGCAGCCTCTGGGATGTCTCCTGCAGATGCAGATTTCTTGGCCTGAGAATTGGTGCCAGCTCCCTCCCAGGACAGGGAGGAGCTGGGCTAGGTCCTACAGACCAACATATAACTCTCTCCTCCAAATCTCCTGGGGAGAGCAGTCAAACAGCTCCAAATGGAAACAGTTTTATGGAGTCAGAGCTCTGCAGAGGTGGCTAGAGATGGTTGTGCTTAGGATGTTGTTGGATCTCATTTTGCTTCCATGACTGATTACATCAGTGCCTAGAGATGCATCATCACTGCTCGGTTGCGATGCCCTGATCTGGAATTAGGCTTCCACAGCTCATCTCCTGTCTCTAAGAGAAACACACTTGTGCATCACACTAGGTCAGTAACTTCTACTGGAATGCAGACAGCAGTGACCTTTTGCCCCAGCAGGGACCCTTCATGCTCAACTGAGCATGACTGAGGCCCTCAGAGGTATGGGCACCTCCAAACCAAGTGCCTTTCAGAATTTTGCCAACTTGCTGGACTTTCTTCCAAAACCAGAGCTAGACACTCTTGCAGGGCAAACATGAAAAAGCAATCCACTGGCCAGTGTGACCAATACCCAGAAGGAAAATCAGAGCTGAAGTGGGACTAGTAAACATTTACCTATTTTTCTGGACTTCTGACAAGTGCCAGCTACAGGAGGTGCTGCTTCCAGCCAGCCTGGTGCTGCTCCAACACCCATCCCAGGTACCAACGCCACACTGACTCCAGCACACACGGGAGCTGTGGTTGTTCCTGTGGCTCAGGGCTACAACACACCCAGGAGGAGCCATGCTCTGCCCACAGCTAATCCCCATCCCCTGCTCACGTGGCTGTGACCTTCAGGCCCCAGCACATTTGTAGAGGCATTACTGGAAGCAGGGAAATAAGCTGGTTAGGTCAGGCTTGGCTCAGCGCCACCCACTTAAGCCCTGCTGCATACAAAGCAGCCCATGCCAGCCTCCTGACCACCAGATCAGACTGCTTTTGGACAGCTTTCCCCACTGTTCCCTCTCTCTGAAACACCACAATCCCACCGCAGTCCGGCACTGAATGGCCTGGCTTTGAAATGCTGCCGGGAGCTTGGGCTCTCCAGCTTCCTGGCAGCTCCTAAAAGCTGAGACAGTTTTACTTTCATAGGTACCAAAAGGTCAGAGATGTCACTCCCATTTCAGCCTCCCAAATGTTGCTTAGGTTGACAAAAGCCTGTGCCACTGCCCAGCTGGCACCAAGCAGGGATGCCTGACTGCCAGCTCCTGGGTCACTGCTTTACCCTTAGGCTGATGCTGATGGGAGATGAAAACAAGACAACTCTTTCTTGCTGCCTTTCCAGGGTGGGCATGAACAGCAGGATCCAGCTCTCCTGAAGAGCAGGATGAGTCCAGGCGACAGGCAGGAAAGCTCCCCTTCCCCCCAGCCCTTGCAGAACCAGCACAGCTCAGGCCACAGGGACCTGCCAGGCCTGAACCCTGTGTCTATCAGCAATAGCAGAGAGAGGACCCACAGGGAGCACAGAGCAGGGCTCAGCACCCCTCGCCAGCACTGCCTGCATTAGCAGTCTCAGCTGCACCTCTTTTAAGCTTAGTCCAGAACAGCACTCCAAGGGGATTACAGTAGTGGATTGTGGAGTGCAAGGCAATCCCCAGCACCACAACAAAAGGGACCGGAAAGGCTGCCAGTGTGGCTCCAAGGACATTTTTACTTTAAAAGGCTGCATCTAGTCCCAAAAAACCTGTTCTCGTATCACCAGTGTTCTGTGGGCCCAAGCCAACAGCAGGGCTCCTGCAAGACACAGATCCTCACTGAGGTACCCTTCTCTAGAAGGGAAGGCAAGGACTTTGCCACAGGCTGCTTCAGGGGTGCTGCAGAGCTGGTGATGATTCTCTGATGAGCTGGTGATGATTCCCTGTCAATTCCTCTGCTCTGCAGGGCTTCAGCTCCACTGGTATGGCTGACATCTCTCTTCATGGCTCAAATGACTACCTAGAAACAGAGACTAGACAGGAATAAAGGAGGTATTTATTTGAAAGGCCTTCAGAGGTACACTCTGGGCTCCAGAGGCTCCTGCTTCAGTGGATCCCAAAATGGGCAACAGGTCACGAGTTCTTCACACTTTTATATCAGCATAAATTCACCAACCAGAACCCAGCTAATGATGTAATTTCTCCAAGCTTGCCCCCCTCTCCCCAAGATGATGGTTTACAGTTCTTGGACTTAGGATGGTCTGGGTGTCCAGGCTAGAGAGGCTTTTTTATGTCTATCTTAGCATAAGAGAACAGCACTTAATAAGTTACAGGAAACTTCAGAGTTATACTAACAGTACAGGATTTGAAAAATATAAAAGTTAAAACCTAAGGCATCACTCTAACCTCAGCAAACACCCCTCAAATAATCTGCAAGCACAGCCTCGCCAGCAACAGATCCCTAGGGTGCCAGGGCAGATGCTCCAGACCCTCTGGCAGTGGAGGAGGTTGTTCCCAGGCACCTGCACCTCTCCACTACTTTTCTCTGTGTTTCCTCAAAGCAGAGTTTGCATAGCAGCTGTTTCCCCAGGGGAAGTTCTCTGTCCCCAAATTCCCAAGAGTGTCAGTTTACACTAATGTCAGATGAACCCAGATTAGCCCTGCTGCTGAGTGGGGAGCTTTGCTCTGTGGCTGGTTTAGAACAACAAGAGGCAGCATGCCAGTGCCAGGGAGAGAGGCTCTGCTTGTTCAGACAAACCACAGCACCTGGCTGCCTATGCTGAAAACAGGGCTTTGAGAACATCCTTTAAAACTCCTCCACCTGAGTGGGAGGGGATAAGCATTTCTAGGAGCTGCTAGTGGGATTTCCCCACAAGCATGTCTTGCCCCACTAGTGAGGAATCCCCACAGTCTGGCCAGAGAAGTGTTTTAGCCTGTGCCGCAGAAAGACAAAGAGGTCCAAAACAACCAGCATCTTGTGACATCCCAAAAAACATCCATGGTCCAGCAGCCCCTTGCATGTGGGAGGAAATATTACTCCAAGGCAGTAAGCTGGGACACCTCTGCTCCATCATGCTCGACAGAGCAGCAGGCACAGTGGGATTTTCCTGCCTCTCCCTGACAAGTATTTCAGAAAGCTGGTAACCAGTGTCCCTGCCAGCTCTTTGAAAGCATCTCTGAGCCCAGGCAGCACAAGATCCCTCCGAGGAACCCTGCCTGCTCTGACACTGCAGCCCCAGATGTGCCCCCCCCATCAGCGAGGGCTCCAGGGCTGCTCCACTGTCAGCAAGAGGGGCTGCAGGTGCCAAGGCCCCTAAGCAGAACAAGTCCCACTGACACTCACAGAATGCCAACAGCTGTTTGGTGGCACTGGCCCCAGGAGCAAATCAAAAAACCAGATGGCAACCAGGAACCACAATATTTCAGTGTCCTTGAGCATTGTGGTTCTTGGGGAGAAGGGTTTGCATGTGCTCCCTGCAACAAGCCTTGCTTAGAGGGGCAAGGATGAGAGCTGCACACCAGTAAAGTCCCAAAGTGCCTCAAGAGTGGGGACATTAGTGATAAAAAACCCATTTCTGAGCAAAAATAACACACAACAAGAAAATAACAGCTCTGCATCACAAGATAGCAAACATTTCTAAGTCCTCTCATCTGTCTGACATAGCACAGTCCAGACTGGGAGAACTGGGCCAGGACTAGTCCCAAAACCTCCACAGAAACCCTCTAAGGTGACTTTATCCTGCCTCTTGCCTTCCTCTTCTTCAACCCTTTAGAGTCCCACGGGTGGTGACACATGGAGACTTTAAGTAGAGACACTGCTCTGGGCTTTTGTAGTTTTTGAAGTGAATAACATGCTGTAGCATCCCAGAAGCCAAACTCATCACAGTGGGGCTGCTCTAGCTCCTAGAACGAGATCACAGCTTTCTTTCTTACTTCTTCATCCCAAGCACCTAGACAGCACCAGTAAACCAGGTCCAACACCTAACATAACCCACTCCCTGCCTCCAAACAGGCTGACATTTTGGTCCTGAGAGGGCTCAGTGAGACAGGGAACTAACTTGGGCACAGCTAGCCCAGACTGAAACTCTGCCTTCATGCATGACAAGTGGCATAAGTGTTTGATCCATGGGTGAGGGTGCTGGGCAGGACACAGAGGAGTGTGCTGCCAGCCCCTCCTCCAGAGCAGAGGTTATCCAGCACTGGCCAATGCTCCCTGCAGCACTGAGGTTGCAAGGGAGTCATGGAGAGGGCTCGGACTTAAGGGAGGTGCACAATGTGCTTGTGGGGAGACCAAGAACAACTATGCATGGGAAATGCTGCACCTGCTGGCTCTGGGATGGATCAGCAGTCCTCAAATAAAAATGGATTAAAGTAATTAAAGGCCTCGCTGGCTCACTCTACTCCCCGGGGTGGGGCTTAAGTGCAATCTGCTGCCTCCCCCTGAACCTTGCATTAACTAGGATGCTTCATGTCTTCCTTCACTGCCTCCTCCATTTGCAGCCCATGGTGGCATTTGCAGCCTGGCAGGTGGCATCTCATCCCAGACAAGAGCCAAACCTCCTCACTTTCAGCCCCTTCCTTTGGTGTCTCCTCCACACAGGACCCAGCTGGCACAAGCTGCCTGCAGGGATCACACCACCCTGCTCTGCTTTGACAGTTTGCTACCAGCCTGGGGCTGATGGGGCATTTCTTGCCTTTCACAAACTCCATTTTCCCAAGGTAAGGACCAATTCAAGTGACCCTGGCCAGGTAAAGAGCCCAACAAAGCAGTGTCATAAGAGCAAATTTCTGATGGCAGCCCTATACTTGGCCACTAATATATGGTCCCTAGTTGTGAAATGGAGTGATGATGCCACTGCAGCCTGGCAGCTCTAGGACAGCATGACACTGTGCCAGAAATAAACACTGTCCCTATTAATCATGTGGCATAAACCTCACTTATCACAAAACAACATTCTTCAAGGCACTTTGGAGTGTCTTAATGGTCTCTCTGCAGCATGACAACAATTCACTTCAAAGCTGTTGGAGCCCCTTTGTGCCAGTGACTGATGTTCTTCCTGTGCAATCAGCAGCATCCCCACAAAGTGGAGCAGTCTTTCATATGAGCAGTGGTATCACACCTCCAGCACAGGGCAAGAATAAGCTCCTGAGACAGGTAAAACATGGTTTATCCATTATAGCAACAATTGCACTGCTGCTGACAACACTGAGGTGGGTGATACACGTATTTCCAACAGTGAATAGGGCTACAATTTGACTTTGCCCTAGTATGCAGAGGTGGTACGTGCTCTGCATTTTGCAGGAGACCAGATTAAAAGGCACTGAACTGCAACCAAGGATTTCCTTAGGGACCAAGGGGGAACAGCAGGTCCATTGGTGTGTGCACTTCCCTGCTTTGTGCCAAGAGCCTCTTCGTGCCCTTCTCAGTGGGATGTCGGGCTTCACAGTCAGCTTGAATGCTGACAAATGAGCCTTGTGCACCAGCTGCCATGGAGCTGAGCCCTGCCACTGATTGCTCTCATTAATCTGCAGGAAATTTTCTGCTGAGGTCTGGTGTGTCACATTCCACCTCCCCAGCCGTGCACCGGGAGCAGCCAGGGAGCAGCGTTTGCTCAGCCATGGTGGGAAGTTCTACAGGGCTCCCAGCCCCAGGGCTTGCAGCTCCAGCAAGCCTCCATCCCCATGCCACTGCCTCCTTGCTTTGGGGTTTTTGTCCTTTCTTCTTGACAGTCAGTGAAATGGGACTCGATTTGCCAGCTTTCACACCACAGGATGGCTGTACTTGCCTTCTGGGGCCACAGGGATTTGGGAGGGAAAATGGCATTGGTGATAAAGACAGGCAGGAGTCAGCACAGCACTCATCTGTGTCAAATTGTGTTTTCTTTATGAATAAAATAACACCAAGCACTATTTGAAGCATTTACAATTTTCTACTTGACTAGGCAGAGAAGTGGCCACCTGGCTGGTGCTCCCAGAGACTTGCACAGGAGCTAAGGAGTGTCAGCCTGACCCCATAGCCAGACCACAAGCCTGATCCCCTTCTGAAAGCCTACATTTACGAATTCTTGTGGTCAAAAAAATCCTTGAGGCTGCTGGCTGCTCTGATGAGAGTGGCCACATGCATCTGCCCTCAGCTCACTTCAACCCAAGAAAGGCTGCAGATTTGTAGAGGTCAAAAGACCAGTAATGAAATGTTACACCAATAACTTGATATTTCTTAGACTCCTTTGCAATATGATAGTGAAATCAGCTATGGTTGTGGCCAGGGAGCAGGAGTAATACAAGCTCAGCTTTGTTTGAAAACCCAACTCCCTCCAGGCAGGTGTGCATGCAGGGCTGGACACAGGTGTCCAAGCGGCCAGAGCACAGGACAGGGAGCAATGGGGCTGGGCTGAGGCATGCACTGGGTGCTGTGGTGGTTCTGAGACCCCTTCCCATGACAAGGGCAGTGCCGTGGCAGCAGATTTCCTAGCTGCCGGCCCAGGAATGCCGGGATGCGCCTGGACACCGACTCCTGGGTGCCTGCCAGTCCTGATTGCAAAACCTGCCAATATAACAGTGTCCCATAATGAGCTGGGAGCACAGGAATGTGCGCAGTCAAGCTCCCTGTCAAGTAGTAACCCTCCTAAACCCAGCATTGCTCTGCCTCTGCAAGAGAAAGGAACATGCAGTTTCTCGCAACAATCCTGAGAGCAGCTTAATCGTGACCACTACAGGAAGGTAGAGTCCAGTCTGCCAGCTCCAGAGGGAGCAGGGTGTTATACTGCCTTTCCTAGCCCACAAGAAATGTTGGAAATTCATCCAAACTGCAGTAGTTCCTTTCGCCAATGCCTTTGGGGCATTAGCAGCTATATGAGGCACTGGGTTGTGCTGATTTTCTCTGTGTTTCTTCTTACCAAGAACACGGTGTCATCCCAGCAAACATGTGCCCCAGCTTGCTGAATCAAATAAGCCTCACATGGCAGGACTTTGCAGCAAAACAATTGAGCTGACAGATTTTTGAACATTGACATCACAGATGGGAAAAAGTCTTGCTAATCCTCCAAAGTTCCTTCCAGTGGATGATTTCATTGATGTCTCTGGATCAGTCTCAGCTGCTGCAAATGAACATAGATAGACCAAAATTCAGCAATAACACAGGAGATTTGGGCAACAGCTCAGATGGCATCTCAGCATCCAGGGGTATATAAGAGAGGTTTTCATACAGAGCACTGAAAACAGCAAAAGGTATTTGGAGCTAATCAAAAGTAATGGTAGAGTACAGTTTAGCTAACCTCTAAATCATGTTTTCTGCCTACATCACACAGAGAAATGCTGGCTTCAATCTGCCAGCCATCAATGAACCTTGTTCCAGGTCATGAGAACTCCTTTCAGAGTCTCTGGGTTCAGCAATAAGATCATTTTTATCAATGGATGTTTCATTCATTGAACACCAATGTCAGCAGCTGCTAGAGCACCTTAGGGACAAAGTACCTTTCTCTGAGTCCATCTACTCCTAAATAGGTTGAGCAACTTCTAACCCTGCTAATGGTGTCTCCCTCCCAAACCAGATCTGTGGGAGAGTCACATTAGCCTGGGTGGCATTTTGCCTACTTTTATACCTCTTTATCATCCTGATCTGATTGCAGCAATTTCTTACCTAATTCATTAGCTCAGACTTTGGCTACAGTGCCATACAGATGCTCTGGTACCACACCCTAATGGCACCTCTGTTGATCTGAACCTGCCTGAAGCCATTCTCATCACCCTTCCCATGGTATGCGCCCTGACCACGCTGATGGCTTTTTTTCCTGCTTTCGTCAGAGCACAAACATAGTCCAAAATTACTGTCAGTTGTGCTACAAGTAAACATTACAACACCCACACGTGGGACAAATAATACTGATCAATGGTTTATACAAAGTGGCTGGCTTTAAGCTCCAGTAGGAGCATTGCACTCCCCCAGTGGGGAGCCAGGGACAAGGACAGTGGTTAGAGCTGGTGGTTCAAGGCAGCCTATGCCTGTGCTACTGCCTCCAGACATTTGCTGCAGGAGCTCTTTGCTCACACTCTTATGTGGACTGCTTTGCATCCAAGTCAAGGCCAGGAACAGTCTTGACAGGACATAGTGATGCCCAGGATGTTTGGGAGTAACACAGAACAGTACAGGCAAAGCATGGAACTACTCACTGTTTATACTTTGTGTTGCTTTGTGGGATTTAACCCACTTAATCACCAGGCTAATTCCAGCTGAAGCACTGACACGGTCAAAGCAGGATGGAGATCCCACGCAGGAGGAGCTTGCCTGCAGTTTGGAAGTGGCACCTGCTCCCATCAGCAATGTCTCCAGGACTGTCCTGCTCAGCTGCAGAAAGGCACAGTGTTACTATCTGATACTAGATTTTATTACTACTTCTTACTCCCGGCAAGATGCAGTCACACTTCACACAGAAGTGATTTTCACATGGAAATAGAAGGCATTTTATTGCCCATTTACTACAACACAAACTCCCCATTTGAGCCCTCACTATGAAAAATTAAGCCCTCTGACTCCTATAGCTCCTGTCCCCCTGCCCAGCTGGCTGGTGACAGAGTGCCATAACCTGCTTTGTCCCATAGGGAGCAGGCAAAAGTTTCCATCACCTGGGCAATCATTAACTGCCCCTGTGAGCTGGGGAGGTGTGAGAAGAATATATTGTATTTGCTGCTCTGCAAATACACTAATGGCTCAAGTGGAGATTAGCAGGAGTGTGTTACCAGCCAACCTGTGCCAAGAGGTGACATGGTACCAGGGACCGGGCATGGTCTGACCAGCCTACACATCCACTGCCTTTGGCTTTGCCACCACCAAGGTCACCATCACAGTGCAACCAGCATGACTTCTGAGGTTGTACATGGAGGTTGTGCTGGGAGCTGGTGCCGCAGGGTGGGAGGGAAGGCTGGGCTGCACAGCCAGTCCCTACCACCACAAGCAGCACCTCAGCCCATATCAAGCATTAACCCAGCAGAGCAAATGTTTAACCAGGCTCCAGGACTTCCCTGCAAAAGGAGGTGAAATGCCATCTGCCTTTAAGTCCAGCCCAGGTGACTTCAGCAGAGTAAAGTTTTGCCTGCTGACTGGGAGCCGAACATGACTGGCAGTGATACTGCAGTTGCAACCCTGTGCTGATAGTAGAGATTTAATAAAGATCCAGGAAGGTGGACCAGGGAGAGCTGTCTGCTCTGTCACTCACAGCTGCACTCAGGCTCCTCAGCAGGCAGACAGTGTTACCTCACTGTCACTGCACTCATGTCAGCAGGCGGCACTGCACATCCAGGGAGAGCCAGTGTTGGTGTTGGGAATTCACTTGACACATCTGGGGCTTTTTAATACACAGGAGACATGTCCACACAAGAAAGCTCCTGGTGCCACAGCAATTGGCTAAAGAGATGACAGCCAGCAGCCAACATCACTAGCACAGTAACTCAGCAGCTAAAAGTACATCTAATGAACAGCTCTGGTAACAAGAACCTGTCTGTGGGCTCCTCCAGAAACATTTTCCTGTTCCCAGTACTCATTAAAAACCATACAGCCACCCACCAGTGACACTCCAGGTGCACATTCACTACAGCATTATTTTCTCTCTTTGTGCACACTGAATGAAGAAACCGTGTCATTCCCCCACCACAGCAGAGCCCAAGTCCCAAGGGATGAGCCTTCTGTGCCACTCATGTACCAGTGCTCTTCCAGACCTATCCCAGAGCCATGCCAGAACTGCCTGGGTCTTCTGCCAGCTCCTGACTCACGGACTCGCTCCTCTGGGGTGATACTTCCAAAGAAGACCCCTCCTGCAAACCCCTACAGCATTCACAGCAACACAGGGCCATACCATGTACAGGAGATGCAATGAGTGATGCTGGAATGAGCTCCTCATGTCACCTTCTCCTAGGACATTAAGCCACTTCCTAAGAAACACAGGGGCAGCTGGTGAATGACGCAGCTCCTTGTCTGCAGGAGCCACTCCAGATAAACCTCATCCAGCAATCAACCACCCTCACAAAGTAACCTTCAGGGAGCTACAGGGGCAACATAAAGGCTTTTTTTGTTAATCTCTTTTGTTAAAGACACAGGAGCATGTGGAGAGATTGCTTTCTAATTTGGATATCAAAGAGAACTGTTCTGCAAGGAGCTCCCAGACAAAGAGCTTGGCCATGAAAAGTCCCTTGGTTCAGGACAGCACCCCACAAACCCACTTTGTCCTCCTTTCTGCAGGACAGGAGCCCAATGTGCAGCTGGTCAGGCACCAGGGTGCATCAGAAATACATCCAGAAAATTTAGCTGGCCATTTTCTGATTTGTTTTACTCAGTCAAAAGCAGGTGTTGATGGATCGCAGCCCTTTTCCATTCCCACATCCACCACCCATAACCACACTTACTTGGAAGCTCAAAACAGGTTTAATCAATGCTCTTCTTCCCCTTTGACACATCTCTAGTGAACTCACAGACCTGAAACTTGTTCAAAGGTGACCCAAGAGTAGCACAGATGTGCATTCATTTTCTTTTCCATTCAAAGTGAGCCAAATGGTATTTTAGGAGTGTGCAATGAGCAGCCAGGCCATGGGACAATGCACGATGTGAGGGGAGTCTGCGGGGCCACAAGAAGCTTGTGGGACACACATGGGCTGCGAGGTCATAGCTTTAGCAGAAAAGCTGCACAACCTCCCCACTTGAAGGCCTCTCCTTTGCCACAGCCTTGGTTTAGGTGCAAAAGCTGTGTGGCGTCTTCCAAACCCTGCCTGTGAGTAATCCACGGCTGGATGGGTCAGGCTGACCACGCTCACAAGCACACAGATACACACCACACACACTGGAATGAGGACCAGCCTGCCTCTCCTCTCCTGCATCTGAGGCCCCATGTCAATTAAACTGAACAGTTCCTGGTCAGGAGGTTAAAAATAATAATTACTATTTTAGTTTCTGGTAGTAAAGGACTGGCAACTTCTCCTATGTTTCATCTCCTGTAATAGAGCAATACCTGTACAGTCTTTTCCCATTTCTCTATTGTCTTTTCTTCCAGAAAGAATATTCTCTTCAGTCCAAGGGTCCAAGTAGAAGTAAGAAGCCAGGGAGTGGCAGTTCAGGTGAGTGCTGGCAGCCCATGCTGACCCTCAAAGAGGTTTGGAGGCAAAATGGGAGGGCCTGGGGCTTCTGCTCACACCTGGTGATGCTGAGCCCTTGGCTGGGAAACATGGCTGGGATGGAGGAAAATGTTGGGATGTAGAGAGGTGCAAACTGTGGAAAGGTGAAAATAAGTGAAAGAGTGCCCCTGTGCCTGTGAGAATCTGGCTTCTTCCTGCAGTCCTTCACAGGGCCAGGAGTGTCAGGCCAGGACATGGTCTGGACTGTGCATCCTTGGGTGCCGCAGAGTGCGAAGGTCACTGGACACTCCAGTGGTACCCCCCAGCCTTCCCTATCCCCTTCCTCTGGGTGGAAATGGTTTTGCTTCATCCCTGACCCTCCTGGGACTGGACACTGAGCATCTGCAGGCTGGCACTGGGCAACCTGGGCAGAACTGGACCATAGAACCCACTGAAGAGCCAAAAAGAGTTGCTGGAGTGGTTTAACCCCTTCTCCTCCCCCACCTTTGCAGCCTTTGGTTTCCCAGGCTGTGACAATTCAGGCATAGCCAACATGGTACCTTCTAGCCAGAGTGATGATGGGGACAAGAAGCCCAGCTCAGGCAGGGGCTGCATCTCAGCAGCGGAAGGCCTGAGACAGAGATGCTGTGGCATTACACAAGCTCTGATGCCACCAGGAGACCCGTGGCCCCGTGTAGGAGCTGCTTCTCCCTGTCGCAGCCCTTACCCCTGGGGTGCAGCAGCTGCTCCCCCTGGGCCGTGCAGCAGTTGGTGGATGACAGGGTGTTACAACATGCCAGGGAATAATCACGATAGCTCGAGCGGTTGCCCTGGTGCCGGCTTGGCTGTTGCAGTGGTTGCTAAAGAGAGTGGGCGTGCGGCTTCCTCTGGGGCGATCTGATTTCTCCAGGAGCGTGGTTAAGGCACGTTGAGGAGAAATCGTCCTCCGTGGAGCAGGGACACGACCTCTCCACCAGCAGCAGTGGCTGTGCCGAGCAGGCAGCTCGGGTTCATCTATCCCTGGGAAAACATCATCTGGCAACAAAGAGCAAGGGGAAGTTTTCAGGGCGGCAGAGGGACGCTTGGGACCAGCACTGAAGAGCAAGCAAGGCCACCGGCTGCTGGCAGCTGAGCTCCAGCCCTCAGTGAGGTCCTTGTGGGGCGGCAGGAGCAGCAAGGAGGGAGCGCCGGTGCAGGAGCCACCTCCACGTGACGTTCCGTGCCTGCTGCCGCCGCACAGACCGGGCAGGAGCAGCTCCGTGGCACGGCCAAAAGTCACCGAGGCGCCAGTGCAGCCAGGCAGCAGCGGCAGCCTCAGCCCGCACTGCCCCATGTCGTGGGGCACAGGGCAGCACCTGCCCCCTGGCCTTCCCAGGGCCTCGCTGCGGAAATCAGGTAAGCCCAGGGCTCCCAGACTGCCCCGGGGGATCCTCCCTTCTCCGGTGCTCCCTTCCGCGGGGACGGGCTGCTGATCCCGTGGGATTGCTCTGCACGGCATACACAGGTGACTTGGGACACGGTTTTAATTTTATTTGAGATATCATGGTACTTTAATACTTCAGTTACTGGTTGAGAAGCTGCCCTTCTGCTTCTGCCTTTCCATATCCCACAAGAAATTCCCTTGGAATACCCATCCTGCAATTCAAACCTTCTTCTTGGAGAGGCACTGAGCTGGATAGGGGGCTAATGCAACCCCTACAAGTCAACATGGGTGGATATTTTCGGTATTTAACAAAATACCTTTGAACTAACTTTAAGCATTCATGACTGATTGATGTGCATCTCTGTCATTGGCAGGCAAATGCGCAGAGCAAATATTTGGTGAGATATTAAAACTAAGTTTATGATTATCAAGAAGGACTGCTAGGCATCTGCCACTGTCTAACAAAACTAAACCAGTGCTCCACATGCTGCTTGTAAAAGGCATGGGATGTCTGAGTGATTGCTAACAGACTAAGATCCCAGCCTTGCTATTTTTGCTTATCACAGTCCAAGGTAATTAAATGAAATTATTAACCAGCACAGTCAGTCCTGCCTGCCAGCAGAGAGGTGCTTGCTGCTGCCTGACAGTACAAGCATTTCCAACTGGTAACTTCTACATCCCAGACAGCTCAGCAAGCCTCAAACCTGGTGGGATTTCTCTCTTCTAAATCCATGTGCATGAATGCAAAGTTCAGTGGGTGACCATGGTGACATCCAGAGTCCTTTACCTTTGGGGTGATAGCAGGTGGTGACACACGAGCAGCCCGGGCTGAGCCCAGCACCTGCTCTGTGCTCCCTTAGGCAGGTGCAGTATTGGTGCAAATGGGGGAGCCCTGGGGGCTGCGGTGCTGGCACAGGGCTCAGCAAGGGTAAGCAGGACTGGGGATGCTGGACAAACTGGGGAGACTGGCTATACTGGTGAGAGAACACTGGCTGTACAGGTGAGCAGCCCCATCCCTAGCATGTGCTCAGCAGAGACACAGAGGTAGGAACAGTGGTGACACGTGGCAGCAGTGCTGGGAGCTGCAGCCCTGTTTTACATTTCCATTAGGGTTTTCTCTGCCTTTCTGACCTTGTGACCCCGTGGGGTTTATTTCTGACCGTCAGGGCTGAGTGAAGGTGAGGGGACCTGGGGTGTGAGTGCCTGCTGCCCTGAGGCAGCCACTTGATAGCTGCGAACTGCTTCCCACAGCAGCCACATCGAGTTACACTCACCCTATTGCATTATAAATACCAGAATTAGCCTTGCTTAATTATTTAAAACTATAGATTAAAAGCAGACAAAGACTCTTTGACTCCTTCCCAGAGCACTCATATCCCTTATCAGAGCTACGGTCACCTGGTGACAAGCACAGGGGAGCATGCCAGGTCCCTTGGTATGAAGTGCTCCTGAGCTGCTGGCACAGCTGCAACCAGAGGAGAGGAAAATCACAGCAAGGATGGAAGCTGGTGCCATCTCATCCAGGGAGGGTAATGTTTAGCATCTGCCAATCTTTGGGCTCATATTATTATTATCATTATTATTATCATCATTATTAACATCATCGTCATACATCACCAGGGCAGTAAGCCACAGCAGTCATTAGGCTAATGAAAATTACAGGTATTTTGTTCCAGTTGTTGTAACAGCAACACATGGATTGCTGGGGTGCTAAGGCACATTTTGTGGGCTAAGCTGTGGGGATTCACCCACCAAAGGGCATCCAGGTACTGCAAGCCTCCCCATCCAGCAGCACCCACATCTGACTCACCAAAGTTGGCACCTGGGTGCCTCCCTCTGCCCTGAACCCACTGACCATGCAGAAAGGGGCTTCCTAAAGCAAGTGCCTGACTTTGAGGTCAAACCTCTTGTCCTCCTGGCAGCTGATCCTCTTCAATGCAGGTGCACACCTAAAAGCTGCTGTCATCAGACAAACCTTTGGGGCTTTCAGAGACTGATATGCAATTCTTTCCTATTTTGCCGACCCCAGCTATTCTGTTTTTCTAAAATACAGTTAATTAACACTAAAAAAAAAAATCATGCAAATTAGCAAGTGCCATCAATTGAAGAATCCAAAATCAAAGACAAAATTTCAGCTTCATTCTTTGTAGGACTTAACATACAGCATGACTTTTTCTGCCATTGCTCTCTCACAAGAAAAGCTGTAGACCCAAACTCCAGCTCCAGTTCAGACACTGGAAAGGTGTTGACAGAAAGTTCATACTCTAAAATTAAAAAAAAAAAGTTAAGTTCTGGTTAACAGGGAAAAGCATGCAAGTGCTTAAAAGTAACAGAGGCCAGTTTAAAGATCCCACACCACCTCCACCTGCATGCACAAACTCTTGCAGGGAGTGAGGACAGGCCCTGCTCCTCTCAGCCTTCCCAAAAAGGGTGTAAGGGACAGTACTCTCACCCTGAAGAAAGGAGGGCTCCTAGGGACTGGATGTTACTGGGGTCTGTTGCCCAGAAAAGGGATGGTTTCCCCCATAACTGCAGTTAAGTGTCAGAAACTCACATTACCTCCCAGGCTCAGTTCACTTGTGTAAGTAGCTTTAAACTCACTCTGCTGGCCTACAGTGATGTGTTGGTTTTGCAACTGCCTGACTTGCAGGACAAGTATGACCAGCTGCTGTTAGCAACCCTTCATTAATCTTCTCGTTCTTTAAAAAAGACACATTCACTAATAAATCCCGGGTATCCAGAAAACCAGAGGTTCTTCCATGTAACCAGAGTTTTAAGTGATCATTTCTGCTCAGGAAGTGGTCTCTTGGGTCAGTGGTTTTGCAAACCCAGATCCAGGCCTCTGACCCTGGACATCCTGAGGTTTTTGCCTAGGCTTATCCCTTCTACCAAGTAACAGACTCTCACAGGATTACAGACAGCAATATCCTCTGAGTACAGATCCCATTCCCAAAATAATGCCTTCTGACTGTTTTTACATGGGTGGCATTTCACAAAGGCCCATTATCTGCCCAGAAATGGATGCCAATACAATATTTCTAACAAAAGCAGTTTGGTCATCATCTGGCCCTATTGGCAAAACTCTTCTGAGGTGCTCTAGTTCAAAAATCAGTTCCCAAATGACACAGACAGCAGAAATAAAACACTGTGAACTACATTTGCTTTCCAGATTTCAGCTACAGTTGAACACTGACCTGTGCTGCAGAAGGCAGCATTGACAGCTTTGCAGTTTAAGGATGCAGGTGGCATGGAAAAGGGCTGAGGGATGTGCAGGGTTAAAAAGAGATGTCAGAGCAGGCAGGATGTCAAGGAGACATTGGTAAAGTACAAGTTCGACATTTCACATCGGACATTTCACATAAAACCTGCAAAAAGCAGCTGCTGTCCTGCTGCACCCTCCATTCTCCTGTACAGGTGCAGGTTGACAGGTGCTGGGCAGGATGCCAGACCTCCACCCTACAGTTTCTAAACTGAACAGCTATGGATTAACTTCATTTCCAACCTGTTTCGTTTTTCGCCTTGTAAAGAAGAGCTGTAGCCGTGTAGGCAGCCATAAGCAGAGCTACATCCCTCAGGTTACCCACCCTTTCTGGGACTGTTAATCCCTTAAACATTCCTGGGGATTATTTCCATCCCTACAGGATGGTAGCACAGGCCGCCTGCAGCAGTGCCCAGTCCTGACGCAGAGGGGCTCACAGGGACATCTACCACCAGGAGACAAGTTGCTTAATCCTAAATAAATACTCTGTGAAGGACATCTCCTTCATGTGAGGGAAAACCAAAAAGCAGCCGCAGCCAAAGGAAGCATAGCCCAGTTTCAGC
This sequence comes from Vireo altiloquus, assembly GCA_013396875.1. Classification (NCBI taxonomy): domain Eukaryota; kingdom Metazoa; phylum Chordata; class Aves; order Passeriformes; family Vireonidae; genus Vireo; species Vireo altiloquus. The sequence goes on along the minus strand of VZRF01005189.1, from coordinate 170,010 downwards.
TGTGCCCAAACCCTCATGTCCAATGCCTGTCCTTGGCCATGAGCCAGTCCTTCACCTCCTCTCCCTCCTCCTCTTCCTCCTCCTCTCCAGGAGGAAGCTTCCTCCTTTTTCTGGGGGGCTGCACAAAAGCCACTCAGCACCCCAAGCAGCACACCCTGTTTTACACTCCTAGTAGAGCATATTTAATATATATTTGCAGCATTCATGCTTTCAAAAGCATTTAATGCTGCACCAAAGATGCCTGGTACCCTGTTTCCCAAAAATATTTCAGCTGAGCATAATCAGAAGTGGAAACAATTTGTCCCAGGATTGCAGAGTGATGATTTTTTTGCAACTCTCCCAGGAACTGGGGGATTTAAAAGTATTTCCAGGTGGTCTGAGCAGGAATTTGGACTTTGCTTTAGGTCAGAACAGGCCAAGATATTTTTCTCCTTCAGTCAGTCCAGCACCCTGGGGCAGGAGGGTGGCTTGTCTCTGGGCCACCTCAAAGATGCTGAAAATTCCCCGTGTGGTCTCCCAGAAAACTGATAGAGACTGGAGGTTCATTTCACCATACGGTTGAGAGAGGAGATAACTCCATGTGTGAAGTCCAAATACCTGCCAGTGGCCCTGGCATCCTCATACTGGAAATCTTGCTTTTTACTAACAGAAAAGCTGGAAAACACACTTCCCCCAGAAAGCCTCAAGCTTCTAGAAATGAGGAAAGGGAAAACACCTAAAAGCAAGCAAAAGTCTGTGTGTGTTGAAGCAAACAGTTACTTTTTATAACCAACACTCCAAAGCAGACCAATTTAAAAGGTCACACTGTCTTCCTCAGTACAGCAGAGGTTATTAACATCAACATGTATTTTTTTGTTTATATCTTGCCAAGAACAAAATAAAAATGTCCAACACCTTTTGCTGATTTATGATGGTGGCCAGGAAGGTGCCAGAGCAGAGCCTTATTCATTGATCTATGGCCGAATCATGCAAAAACAGACATCCTGCTGTAAATCCACTGCAGAGATCTGGCTTGATTTACACCTCCAGCACCATAAATAATGACAAAAAGCAGCCTGATAGCACTGTGTCTCCCTTACATGGCATTACATCAGGTCTCAGAGATGACAGATCTACTCCCCAACAAACATTTTGCACCAGGTCCTATTTATACATATTGCACCAGGTCCTATACCTGCAGGAGAAAGGATGCCCCAGCATAACCCCAAGCTGTGTTCCAGACACACCAGTATTTTTATATTCTCATTTTTCTATTCAGTGCAAATGAAGACATTTCTTGAATTGTTCCAGGCTGAGGGCTTCTAAAGGTTTAAAGTGTAATTCTTGCAGAGAGGTTCAAGGCTCCTTCCAGTCCCAGTCAGGGCTTTGACTTCATCCTCCGAGTAGCAGTACAGACACCCAGGGGAAGCCAAACCCTCCAGGTGGGTGTCTGCACACTCCTAGGCACATCTAGTGCAATGAAAACCAAGCACAGAGATACCTGCTGTGTCCTGGCCCCCACAGTTTATTGAGGCAAATTGCACTCTTCATGAGGACTTTCACATGCTGGTTTAACAGAACCGGGCCAGAAAAGCTTCCTGTCCATTTCAGTTCCTCCCACTCCTTCCTTCCCAGTACTAGTTTAAGGGAAAAGTTCCCCATCTGCCTTCAGTAAACTGGTTGATAAATTGTTGCTTCTTTGCAATCCTTAGTCATGCAACATTAGATTGCTACAGTCTGGAAATAGCCACATTAGCCCATCCAAAACCTCCAGGCTCACCACGGTGCTTCCCCAAAATGCCACATAAGACAGAAGGGTGGCCCTTCCCTGATCATCCTGGGTGTCTGGGAAAACACCACAAGCCCACACTGAAGGCCTGGATGACACCATTCCATGGGGTGTGCATTGCTGGATGTTAGACTTATGTGGATGTGGGGGAAGACTGCCCAAGCAAATCTCCCAGGATCTGGGTCTTGGAGTAGGGAAGAAGGGACTCCCACTCCTGACTTGCAAAACTAAAACCATACATCACTGAGGCAGGGGAAGACAGTATTTAATAAGTAACAGTGCTGTACCAGTGCCCCAAGAGCTAGCACAGCTTAGCAACAGGACCAAAGAGCTAATTGGTCCAGAGAAAAATACCAAAGTCACTTGGCTTTCAGCCATTTACACACTCAGGTTGGTTGTTCAGGCTTAGTTGGCTGCATAATCTTTCCATGCTCACTACTCACTGCATTATCCACTGGCAGAGCACATCAGGTGGATTTAAGATAGACAAATCCAAGATGGACATGTCCCAGCCCTTCTCCTGACATGCATCAGCATTTGGTACCAACACACAAGCAAGTATGGGCATCTGTGTCACTGGAGGCAGCTCTGGACTAAACAGAAACAGTGGGAAAAGGCAGTGGGATGACACAGTGACACTGAGCCTAGTCTATTAACACAGCTTCCAAAAGCAGTGTTTCCATTAAAGACACCTGGTTTTTTATTGAAGTTACTCCATGGAGAGACCTTTTTGTTTGAAAAATGAAGATACAGCTTTGCCATTTGAAATAGGAGTTCAACCATTTCACTCATGCGAAAACAAACCTTTGCCTTTGTACCTTCTGTGAGAAAAAAAAAAAAAAGTACAAGAAAAAAATGAAGCAATTTTACCCCAGTGAAAATCTGATATGTTTTTTTCATTGTTCAAAACCTGGCTTTCATCTAACAAAAATTAGCCATGAAATTGCACTGCCTTAACCCTTGGCTGTTCTTCAGTCCCTGCATCTCTCTGGAAGGCAAGGCTGAGCTCCCAGTTTCAGCCTGGGGAGTCCAGCCCTGCAAGGGTTTGAGTCAGCCTGGCACTTGCCACCGAACATCAAATCACACCACCTTCCCTTCTGCCAGCAGTGATGTGTGATCCTAGAGGAAAATAATGTGATACAAAAAATCACTGGTTCCAGCTTCCAAGTGCCCTTTAAATATGTACCGAACTATTCACCCCAATTACACTCCTGTAATGGGGTCTGATTTGTTTTCCTTTGTTCCCAAAGCAGCAGGGCACTGGCCACATTAACATTCAATGAGAAGCTGTTTGATATTGAATCTTTTCTTCAGAAGTATTATTCCTTGCACAATTCTATTTGATTGCAATCCACTTCACATTTTTAAGTGCTTACTTACTGTGAAAGAATGACCTAGCCTGCTTTCTCTTGGCTTTTTTTATTGATTTCTCTTTTAAAAAGATTTTATTCCTTTTATACATGAGATTGAAATAAGAGAAAGAGGCAACATTACTGAAAAACTGTTTTTCTTCCAGCTCCATCAACCCATATAACTTCACACTAGGCCTCAAAAAATGCTGTAATAATGAAACACTTAAAGACATGAAGCTGCCTACACCCTTTTCCTGGGACTTTTTTTGTTCTTACTGGTAAACTTCCAAATTGTTCAAGTGAATAGTCAGGAAAAAATTGCTCTTTCTGAGCCCCTGATTAGACCATACACTGAATAATTGGAGGCAGACCTACTGTGCTCCTCATTTAAAGACACAGCCCACCACATGCAGTTCATCATATACCTTGTGCTTTGCACTCACTTTGTATAGGAATTTTTTGTAAAGAGAAAATGCAAAGGACTTGGAAAACATCAACAGTGAGTGTGCTCTGTGGTTTGCCTGAAATCCAGGCAGCCATCCCTTCCAAAACAGTGGGCTCTTGTTCTTAACATCCAGAACATACAAATTACTGCAGCATGATCACAGACTGCATGGGCGAAGGATGCTTTTCTTGGCACTGGACTCGATCCTGATGAATAGGTCAGCAGGATATCGGCAAAATACCTCCTTGACAGAAGGAAGTTTCAGATACAGCAGGACTTCCTCAGGCCAATATTTCAGAAGCCCCTTAAATCCCACAGCATCCTCTTGTGCTATGGGACCAACATCCTCATCCAGAATGCCCAAAGCAGCAGCTCAACACAGTCCACATCCATGGCTGCTTCCAGTTTTAGTTAGACCTATCTTGCATTAATTAATCCTTGGCACTAAATTCTGCAGCCACTGAAGCGAGTGGCTGGCAAGTAATTTAAGTGATCTAATTAATATGTGTCTCATCAACAACGCAAAGGGAGTATTTTTAAAAACCTCTAAAAAAACCACAGCAGCACATGAAGGCACGTGCACTCAGACAGTGACACGGGTGTCGAGCAGCCAGGACAAGCACCAGCTCTCCTCCTCTGTCTTGCCCAGGGTTCTCACACCAAGTAGTGTGAGACTTCTCATGCAAACACCTCATTTTTTTCTTCCAGCTTCCATGTACACGGAAATACAGCGGGAGCGACCAGATGGTGGGAATATCCTGACTCACCCAGACTACATAGATGGAAACCCAGACCTCATCAAACCTAAAAAGCTCCTAAATCCTGTAAAAGCCTCGAAGAGCCATCAAGAGCTGCATAGGGAGCTGCTGATGAACCACAAAAGGTAAGAGGAGGTCACAGCCTGCCACTGGAGCAGTCCAAGAGGTGCTGAGCTGTCAGAGCTCAGGAGCTGAGGCACAGGTGTCAGTGACAGACTGCAAGCTGGAAGGGCATGATAAATCCCCTCACTTGCAAACAAACACAGTATCCTGTCGTCTTTTCTCTGATGTGACCATTTCTTTTAAAAGAAAAGCAGAACAAAAAGCCCCTGCTGTGCCATCCTGAAGTGCTGGCTGGCACTTTTTAGAGTCACGAGTACTGGGAAATGCAAGGCATCCCTACAGTCCCTTTTTGTTGTCCCTTGGAGGTTTTCTGGTTTTTCTATCTCCATCACTGATCTGCCAAGTCCCCAGCAATGTACAGCATTCCTGGGCACTTGAAGGTCAACCCAGAGGCAGGAAGAAATGCAGGCTGGATGCAGCCATTGAAAGCTGAGATAGCACTGGGGTGAGATCATCTGTACAAGAAGGCCATTCACCTACTCCCTGAATATCAAAAGGGTAAACACAGGGCTAGAATTCATATTCCTGACTTCCTACCCCATCACCCCAATTTAACTCTTTTGGGGTACAGATACAACATCAGGAAAATCATACCAATGATGAAGAACCTACAACTACATTTCCTTGCAGCAACTATCTGAACATCAGTGCAATAAAATCATATTCTGCTCTGAGGCTTTTAAGCACAGCAAGCAATCTGCTGGCTTTATATTGACATTTTCTGAACACCCTGAAATACCCTGACACAACAGCTCTTTGGCTGCCTAATTAAAAGGAGCACAGCCTCTGTTCTAAAGGACTGCAGTCATCACAAGAAACAGACACGTATATTAATTCAGTGAACAATCAGGCCTGCCAGCAGGGTGCATTAATCAATACTGGCACTGGCTGGGCTTGGGTTTGATTTGATATTCCCAGAATGAGAAGAATTACAGAGACCTTTCTCTGGCATCAAGGCAGATGTCACTATACCAGCCAGATATTTTTAAAAGTCTCTGGCTTGAGAGTGACCATCTCCTCTGCAGTGATTCTGCTCACCACCAGCACTGGCTGTGATCTCAAAGAACATTATTCCAGTCTAACCATGATGGAACAAAGGAAGAAATCCCTGCAATGCAAGCAGCAGAAAGGAATGGCAGTGAAGGAGGTGCAGACCCTGCGGCATCAGAGCTGCACTTCACACTGGCAAACACAAAGTACATCATCTCTTTGTGTTCCAGTTCTGTGCCTGCCCCCGTGTCACATCCACGTGTGCCACCAGGTAGTGGCAGGAAGCAGCTCCACCACAGCCATCCTGCACCACCTACTCATGGCCCCTCTCAAGCATCAGTTTATCCCTGTTTTGGCTCTGATCTCCCAATTATTTTTCGCCAAATATGTGAAACAAACCCTCCTGCAAAAAGTAATCCATTGTTGCTGGTTTCTTGTCACTTTCAAATCCACAAGTTTCACTTCCTGCTAAATGTTACCATAGAGGGAGAGAGGGGAGAAGGGGAGGGAGAAGGAATTATGACTTGCTCCTGTTTCTGCTTTGGTTGATTTTTCCCCCAACAGGGGGAAGCAACTCAAATCAGCAGCTTGTGTAACAAAATCCTTATCTTAGTCAACACCTCTGGGCACCAGCAATACAGGCTGATTAAAACAAAGAATAGTGACAAATCTACAGGCAACATTGCAAGCTGTGTCTCCAGGAAGCCAAGGCAGGTTTTCCCTCTCTCAAGCCTTGGGAAAAGCAATTTTGCAGCATCCAAGCTGTTCCTGCCTTCAAAAACCATCATGAAAGCTCTGGGGCCAAGGCTATGGCTGCCTCCACTGATGTTGCTGTGAACTTTGTGCTGTCATAAAGCAAAAAAAAGAAATTACAGTAGAAAGTATCACTAAAAGTGGTACTGGAAGGATGCAAGCACTGGGCCCCAGGCAAGCTGTGACAGTGCAGAGGTTTGCTGCATCTGGAGAGGATGGTTCCTCTCTCCTGCCTGCCAGTTCAGCTTCTCGTGATGTGAGGTACCACCTCAGCACCTGCCACCCTGCCACTCTGCCAAGAAATTCATAGCCCATAGGGTTTGATGCCTCTACTTTCAAACAACCTTGGCCAAAACCAACGAGCCTTTGGTTAACAGAGATCTCCTGGTGCTGAGGAGTAGCTTTCCATTAACAGCACTCTGCAAACCCCCTGTACCCTGGGCAAACCCTTAGCACAGGCATGGGGAGGTCCCCTCCTCTCTCAACACAGACCTGCACCCACAGGAACACCAAACACTTCTCATAACTACTCTCATAACTACTTCGGGTATGGCAATATCCATAGTGTGAGGTTTCTGACATTTGTTCAGGGAACACCTTCCATCTCCTTACCACACATTTATGCCTTGCCTGCATGGTCCTGCTGCATCTCCTTTCCTGTGATCCCACCCCTCCCAGAACAGGGGTTCACCTGAGATGCATCAGGTGGCCAAAGGGGAGTCAGGCACCTGCGCCATCAGCGAACCCTCCAGCTTCCAGGAGAAAAGGACAGTTCATTTTGGCCTCTTGATCCAAACTATCCATGTCAGCAGGGGCGTCGTTAGCCCTCAGCTCCGAAGCAAAGCTTCAGATGAAGCAAAACTTCAAAGCTTCAGATGGGATGCACGGGAAGGGAAGGAGCTGCCAGGACAATTACTGCAGCCCAATGACTACCCCTGCTGGTGGGAAAAAAATCGTCATTATTGCACGTTATCAACGCCGCTGAATCTACATCTGACACCGCTGAATCCAGTAACAGCAGGAGCCTACAGAAGGTCGGGTTTTCACAGCCGACACAGAAAGCAGTGGTACCCCGGTGCAATGGGATCAGCAGAACTTCCAGCACCACGTGTGCCATACACGAACAGCAGTCTGTGCCCACCGCAAGCAGGCAGCCCAAGGCACCATCAAACACCCTCAAACCTTGTGGATGTATTTGTGGGTCAGGGCTGATTTGTGGATCCCATGTTCCCATTTAGGACCAAGACAAATTTTGGGGTTGCCAGGCTGGCAGTGGTTACACCCCAAATGCTCTGGCCCTCATTTATCTGCTTTTTATCCACAGAGGTTTGGGCGTGGAGAGCAAGCCAGAGCTGCAGCGAGTGCTCGAGCACCGACGGCGAGACCTGCTCATCAAACAGAAGAAGGAAGAGGAAGAGGCAAAGAAATTGCAGTCTCCTTTTGAAAAAGAGCTATTAAAGAGGCACCAGAGGCTGGATCAGGTAGAACTGAGCTTTCAGCCTCCCTTGGGTTATCCTAACCACCCGACACATGGCAGAGGGGAGATGGGCAGGCTGAGGCTCAACCCAAGGTATAGCATTACTACCTCTCCATAAAACAGGAGCCAAAGTACATCCTCCACTGCTGCCCCACACAACTGCAGCACTCTCATCCTCACAGTGGGATCCACCATGTTTGTACCACTTCGCCCAGGACCCCCACTACACACCAATGCCCCAGGTCTGCTCTGGGTCCCACACAGTGTCTGTGGTTTTTTACAGTTTAAAGAACCCTAAACTGCATGGGGACTGTTGCAGCACCCACCACAGGAGGGCTCAGGATCCTGCAGCATGGGTTGAGTGGCTGCAGAAGTGCTAGAAGAAACATTGCTGCAATCTCATCCAAACTGCCTTGGGGAACATTTCCTGTACCCTGGCTAAAATTTCTCCCTGGGGAAAGCAATATTGACTGTGCACTTGACAGCAGCACAGCCATGCCCTGGGTGGTCTGTGCCTGTCCTCTTACCTAAACTGGTGCAAGCAGTGAGCAGGCTCATTACCACCAAGAATAAAGTCATTGCCTCTCCTACTTGCCAGTATTTCCACTGCAAATGGATAAATCCAGTTTGTTTAATTAACAACACAACAACAATGTCCATCAAGCTGAAAATTTTCCACTTGAAAATCGAAGCCTGGCACTCTCAGAGAACAAGGAATATGAAACAAGGGGGTTTAGGGAAGATCCATAAAGAATTCACATATAAAAGTAAGGCAGTACAATAACATACCTCACCTTACACAATACCTAATGCTGAGAGCTTTCCCGGGCTCACAGGCCTCCTTTGCTGGGAAGGATTCAAACCTTCTCCTCCCCCTCCCATGCCAGGTCTGAAGTGAAGCCCTACCCTGATTTTTTGATGGAGATGTTCCTCCCTGGAGGAAAGAAAGTAATGTTTGAGCTGGACGGAAGGAGAGACTAAGGCTGAACATAGGTCTGGTGTGATGGCTTGTCAAAAAAGAGCCAGAACATGTGCACTACACACTCATTCAGCTTTGGTCAATAATAACTGGACCCAGCAATAATGAAGCCTCCTGTTTTAACATAGCTGAAGCTCTTTCGTCCTTTCATGTGCACAATGAATTCTTTCTTACAGCTGGAGAAAGAGCAAGAGAAGCAGGAAGACCATGCACCAGAATTCATTAAAGTCAAGGAAAACCTGAGAAGAACATCAACAGTGACAGGGGATGAGAAAGCAGCGTAGCTTCTGCCAAAAAACCCATCGGGATCCTACCAAGGCCAGCGCCAACACCCCCACTGAAATCTCTGTACATGGTGGACATTCCCAGCCACGCCACCGGGGCTACTTGCAGTTATTAACACTTGCTCCAGTAGAAGGCACAGAAAAGGTTTTCCCAGACCAGGAGGGAATCACTGTGGAAAAAGTGCAGTATTCACCAAAGTACTCACACAAGTGGATGCAGAGAGAATGGTGTAATTTTCCCCCAGACTGTGGGTGCACACTAATCACCAGCTAAGTCTTGGTTAACTCTAGAGACACAGCAAATATTTAAAACAGGGAAGTCTGTGTAAGAACAGCTTTGGGGACTCCTGCTTCTTCCTGGAGGCAGGTTTGCCAGGCACAAGGGGACAAGAGGGCAGCTGCAGCTCTGGAGAGCTAGAAACCTAGTAACTAAAAGGGACAACCTGTGTGTTACTGAGGACAGCCCAGGTGACCATAATGGCTTTCACAAGGGTCACTGGCTTTGCACCAGTGTGCCAGTCAAGCCTGGCTGAGGCTGTGTGTCTCAGCAGCACACCTGTACTATCAGAAAAACCAACCACTGTACTAGTGCAGCACAGGCAGGTGCAGCTATACTTTATAAGCACCTTTAAACTGCATTGCAACCCTGTTTGAAAGTGGCTTTTTAGGCAGTTCCATGCTCAGGCAGAAAATACCTTGGGCTGTTCCATCAATACCCCAGGTGGAAGGCAAATGCTCTGTGCAGAAAGCAAAGGCTGGGTGTTCCCAGCATGGGTGTCCATGGAAGTGTGCAGTGACTAGGCAGCAGATCCCTGTGGATGCAGCAGACAGATAAACTGCTTCTTGCCCCTGCACTACTGAGCTTCTCCCCTCACCCAGCAGCTGGACATGTGCTACCATAGGGACCCACAAGAAATGTCTTGTGATGGAGAGGGGTTGATGTCATATCCCACCAGTGCCAGGCTGTCCTGTTAACCACCCTGCATGCAGCTGGTACCCGTAGGGGTAACAGGGCATGTAGGTACCCTGTAGGGGTTACAGGGCATGTAGGTCCTAATGCAAAACTACTTGTCAGTGCTTCTCATTCCCTTTTCCAGAGGTCAGAGCTGCCTCATTGCAGTTGCCACATTGCAAAGCTAAAACTCTTCTTGCTGCTGGTACAGCCAAGCTGATGTGGATGGTGCATTTGCACCATATATGGACAGAGCCTGTCACACTCAGGGGCACCCGTGCCCTGGGATATCCACATCCAGAGCCAGAACTGTGTTTTTAGGAATATCTCAGCTTCTTGCTTCTCACATCAACCCTGATACAAAGCCTGAACAGCATAATTCACCGACTGACTTTGGACACTGGCTCTTGAATGGCCTCAATGGACCTCGTCAGCTGGACAGGTAATACCTGGTTCATCAACATTGATTATCCACATCCTCAGTGGATCTATATGTAACTTAAGGGAAACTGGGCATTTATACTTATTTATAAAAATTTACTAATCCATTCTCTAGTCTCCTGGTCCAGTGGGATGTTTCATTTCAGAGGGCAGTTGCTTGACCTGGCAGCTTGAGTAAAACATTTGAGCCACATCACATGTCAAGAGCAGTGACACAGGTATGGAGCTCCTGTGACAGTCTGGACTATAAAGGCCCTTAACTCAGCTTCAGTCCTTGAGCACCCCATCTCATGGCATTGCCTCTGCTGTAGTTTTTAACTTGCTCATATGCTTATTCTAAACATTATTTAATTTCAGAAATCCAGTACATATTGTCACTATGGGTCATACAAGATTTGAAAGGATCTATTACATTGTTTCCAACTGTGAAGGTTTTTATAAAGGTTATGATTATAACCATAAGGAAGAAGCAGCATCCAGTATTTTTTCACAGGGAAAAAAAAGCCAAATTTCTCCAAGGATAAAAAGATGTTGCTAAGGATGCTTGTATATAGCTGTAAAGAATGCTGCATGATACTCCATAGATAACATCGGTGTAAGTAGCAAGTCAGAATTACTGTGCTGAGGTTTTGTGAGCAGTTATGGCACAGATTAAGTAACCTTGATCAAAGAGCTCAAAAAAATTCAGCAAATTAATTTGTAATTTTGCCACAGATGGAAAAGCACTCCAGGAGAGGCAATCTGTCGCTCCATATGCACCAGTGAAATCAGGGTTATCAGCTCACCCGGGCTGGGACAGGGGCATTTATGCAAGTCCTTGGGTGGGAGCCATCCAGTAAGGTCAGCAATGAAGGGGAAGAAAGGATTTTGCTGCTCTTCCTAAGCATTCAAATATTGCCTGGAGGGGAAAAATAAATCAAGGTGTCTCTCTTGGATGCGGTGTCCACCAAGCACAGAGAGGGGCTGCACACAATGTGGTCCATTGTGGCTAAGGAGTGTCTGGGTCATTCCCAGCAGGTGTCCCAAAGGACAAGGGAGGGCCAGGTCATAATGTCCTAACTCAGTCGGGGCTAGTAGAGTCACAAGAAATCCTTCCAGCAGTGGCGAGACAGCAGAAAGCCCTGACCCACCTGCCCATCAAGACCCCACAGGCTGTGAGCTGGGACCCACCAGCAGGGGCAGCCAGCACAGGCACATCCTGGGGCACACAGCAGGGCACATAGAGCTTCAGCCCTGACCAGAGCTCCAGGCTCCAGCCCTTGGAGATGGCACATGGGAAATGATCCTTTTACTGTTGAACTGTTGGCTTAAACACCACAGCATTTTCCAGCACAGCTCTTCTCAGAGGGGTCCTCTGAACTGGTAACCCCTGGGTGGGCTCAGACACAGAGCCCGTACAACTTTCACTGATGCTCTTGTGCTTCATGGAACAGCAATGAGGAGGTGGCACCCTAAAAAAAAAATCAATGTAGGCATCACCAGGAGGATTTTGGGGTATCTTTGTGTCTCTATTTCTTTTGCATTAATTTTTTCCCTATGCCCGTAAAGCACGGTCCTGAATAAAACTGGTGTATCCAGAAGATACAGATTATCAGAGTATTGATGGAAGACAATTTTTTGCCCTGTGTATGTTGCTTATATGTGGTATATAGTCTGTATTCTGTGTTGGTGCTTATACATTTATACAAAATGATACGTTGTGCACCTCTACTGAATTAACTCACGGTTTAATGTGGCCACTTCTGAAGAAATAAACTAAATGATGATTGTATATTTTGCTCTTTTCCACAAGGAACTGAAAAAGCTCACGGATACAAACAGACAACAGCCAAATAAATGGAATGAACATAAAAAATGGTGAAATCTGACACCAATTCCTTCATTAAAGTTGTGTTAACTCGCTCACCAATGAGCTCTTTTCATCATCTGCACCCAACATTGCAGCCAGTGCTTATCCCCAGATATAATCTCAATTCGATGAAAGTATAAGGGGACACAAATTGTGAGTCAGTCTTTAGGCACTGAAACTTCCAATCTGATTTCTAACTGACTTTGGATGCCCACCTGCCTGGCAGGGTAAAATCCACACAAAGTCAAGGAAACATATCCTTAGATTTAATTTAAAAACACATTTTTTAACTGACGAGTAATCCTCACACTAATGAGCCTATTTCATTATTTTTAAACATTTTTAAAGTTGCTTTAGCAGCAACCAAAGACCATAGATTTAGTAGATAAGAAAAAGTGATGATGCTTCACACGTGCAGGTCACAACACACCATGGTTCCGGAGAGCCAGGACTAAAACTGAGTGCAGTGAAGCAAATGAAAAAGACTTCTCTGTCCCATTAGCAACATCCTTATCAGCACAGATGCCAACATCCCACTCAGAACAAGGCAGAGGCAGTGCTTGGATGCACTTCTCTGACACCAGGTATCTGCTGGGGTTGCCACTCTGGGAGGCACATGGTGCTCCTGACCCTCCTCACCCTGTGGCACTGGTGTGGCCAGTCAGTTCCTCACTGGGGGTGAGATCTCATTCACTAAACCTGTTCTTCAGGTCAGGTTTCCAAATCATCCTCCCACCTCTTTGATGCTTATAATAACAGCTCCCTTGCTACCCTGCCATGGCAGGTTGTGTACTTCATTTCCTGGCATAAACCTTTCAAAGGAAAATCTTCTCTAGGCCTTTGGTTAGACATGAGACCAGGGCACTCATGCAGGGCTTTGTAAAATGCTTTATCAACCTTTCCCAGACCCAGGCAGTGAGGTTTCAATGGGTTGTGCCCCAAAACTCCTTATAGTGATCACACATCTCCTTCCATGCATGGATGCCAATTGGTAGTTGTTCATTGTGACAGTTCCTTTTCTGTGGAAGAGAGTAAGAACCAATCGCTTCTGCTCTTTAAAGATAAAAACCTTTTAGCTATGCTCAAACTGCTCCATTGCCTGGAATTTCTCTTACTGCCAGAGTTTTCAATATCAGCTTTGCTCTTTATCCAGGTCATGCTGAGATCTCTTCTCCTATGCACTCACTCTTGAAGTGCTCCTAGATAATTTGCTGCAGTGAAATTTCCTGTCAAGGAACACTTACCTTTTACTGCCTGATTTACTCCTCGTGACTACCTCAGAAATTGTGAGTTTTGGTTTTCTTCCTCAAGCCAGCAGTACCCTCAGACTGGCCCTAGCTGAAAACCCCCTCTGGGGAATTTGCCTCTGCCTATCCTAGGTATTTCTCCATACTTAGATAATTTCCCAAAATTATCTAAAACTGCCACAGACTGAACAGTTTTGTGTTGACGAAAGCATTATATGAAATCTTGAATTGACCATGATACTGGCGAGATCCAGCTTAATGAAAATGGGCAAAAATGCAAAATTATCAGCAACATAATAATGAGGGTGTGTTCCAACACACCATGACCATGACCAGGTATTGTTGTGGGTTTTGTTGGTTCTCATCACAGCCCATGAGATTTCTGGGTATCCACAGGCACTTGGAGCCAAGCTGGGTGTGCAGCTCCGGTGGCTCTCCAGCTCAGCTCTCACTAACACAGACTGGCAATGACCTACTCAGGCAGCACCTGAGCCTGCCCAAATATAAATCTGCATGAACATCAAGTTGCAAAGAGATTCAGGGACAGACTTTTTCCAATCTTTCATCCCTCATCCAACCTTCAGGAGAGCCAGACCCACTTGCTGAATTGCAAAGAGCACTCAAGAAGCACAAGGCCAAGAACTTCTGACTCCAGCAGAAGGAAATGTAAGAGCAAATGGAGAAATCCCACAGAACACTTCAGAAGGATGTACTGCCTCCCAGCCACTCATGACCCCGAGTCACTGTGGGATGTGATGCTGTGCAGTACGGACCAGAATACAGCACATCCATCCAGCGACATCACCCTGTCGCTCTGGGAGTGTGATGGAGCCACAAGGCATCTTTAATCTACCAGAGTGATCCCTAACACACCTTCCACTGCCCATGAGCCACTCACTGCATTGCAGTCGGCTGCTCTCCTTGACTGCTCTTCCTCGTGGCTGCTGGGCTTGGTTCAACAGGGCTTAAAATTATCGTTACCCAAAACTACATCAGATTTCCCAACCTTTGCTTAACTTCCCATGTTAAAGCAAGCCTTCCGTAATGCGAACCCCACGCATTCCACCTCATTCCCGGACAAAGTAGTTTCCAGCGTGGGTCTGCAGCGGCAGCACAGACCTAGCGATGAGGTGTGGGCAGGGGAGATTCTCTGCTGGATTCCTCTCGCGTCAGGCTCATCCTGCTGTAGCCAGCAGGGTGTGGGTGTGAGCTCCCATCTCCTGCCCACGGGGCACCAGCAGGGACAGACTCAGGACCGCTGGACGTGAGGGCAGCACATGCCCCGTGTCAGGCTCCCTCGACCCCCGGCACAGCCCCACATTCCAGACCACCAAAGCTGCGGGAAGGGCTAAGAGCAGTGCCATGACAAAGCTGGGAAAACCCTGAGTAATTCAAACCCCCAGGCAAGGGGCAGCGCTAGCCCGAAGGACGCTGCTCTCCATCCGAATCAGGCTACGAAAACAATAAACCAAAATTAAAAACACCAGGAGAAGGGAACTGGTGACGGAGCTGAAGTGCAATCTCCAGTGTGCCAGCTGCCCGAAGCGGTATCAGAAACAGTCCCGTTTTGAAGCGCAGAGCCTTCTGAGCGCTGGGAGCTGTAGGATTTTCCTGCCTGCAGAGGTCAGCGCTCGCAGGAACACCCGCGGCCCGCGGCGCCGGCCCTGGGGACAAGGTCCCCGCACAGGGCTCGGGAGCCGCGGCCCAGGCAGGGAGGCAGCAGCCGGACGGCTCCACGGAGGACAGCTGAGACGAGGTACGTGGGGGGGCTGCGTTTGCACGGAGAGAAGGGAATCGCATTTCCCTCACGCAGCCTCACGGAAGAGGAAGCTGAGGCCGAGGCGTCCCCGGCGCCCAGCCCCGCGCTCCCCGTGACGGCTCAAGGGCAGCGCCGGCTTACCCCGACCCTGTGTGCCCGCCGCGCTGCCCCGAGGCTTTTCTGTCTCCAGCAAGACACCTTGGATTAGAGGCCTGCATATCAGAAAAAGCAGGAATTGATAACACATTTGCAGTGGTTTCCAGAGTTTGTATTTCTTAAAGTGATCTGATGTTTGGAAAGGCCTCTTCAAAGGAAAAATCTGATTTATTCTCTACTCACCACAGCTTTTGTTTTTACTAGTGTCCTGCGACAAATCTCAGTACATGGGATTAGGGGTTTAGGTAAAGCTGAGCCCCAAGGACAGAGGCAGCACAGGCAGAGCCACCAGTGCCTGTGAGCTCTGGGCCAGAAACTCCCTTAAATATTAACACGTAGTTGTGGGATATTCCAGCAGGAACTTCTCATAGAATATTGGGGACAGCCTGGGAAAAGAAAAATATTTTATGTTTTAAAATATGTCATGAAACCTGCAGTTTGAGTTTTTTGAAGTGCCGTAAATCTCCACTGTCCATTGCAATGAGGACAGGATAGTGCCTAAATATTCATGCAACCCTTGTGCAGGTACAACATCTTGGCCAGCCTACCAAAACCACTCCTCACTGTGCCAACACCTCCATCAGGCATCCACTGACGGGTGCCAGTGCCAGAGGAGCCCCATCCCTTTCCAGAGCAGCACAGCCTCCAGGATGGCTCTGCTGGAGACCAGCAAGTACCTGCAGGGCTCAGTGCTCGGCAGTGTGAACCCCGACCTCGCTAGCGAGAGGCAAACAGCCTCCTTCAGCGTGGAGAAGCTCACGGCCCTGCTGGACGGCGACGCAGAGCAGACGCGGATACGGAGGGCAGTGGGTGAGTGACCCTTACGAGGCCTTGGTGGGGGCTAGCACAGGCCATGCATGTGTCCCATTGCTCTGCTCCTCCTTTGCAGCACGGTGGGGTTTGTGCTCTTGGGCATTTGCTTATCACCTATCTCTTTAAAAAGTGAGTGTGGAGCTGGAGTCTTCTCTTCATGTAAATCAATACGGCTCCTCCGCAGCCACTCCTGCTGTCTGAAGCTTTTCCTCCTCCCTGCTCCCATTCCCTGCCTCTGGCAAGACTGGTTAAACTGGAATACAAGAACTGAGGGTCGAGCATGCATGTGTGAAGGAAATTCGTGCAGGTGCTGCTGTGCAGAAATGCACATCACGTGTGAACCACAGCCAGCTTCCCTCCTTGGCACACCAGGCTCATCCAGGTGGGGAATTTCTTGCGTGGGTTGGCTCAACCAGGCTGAGCTGCTTTCACTCACGATGGCTGTGCCAAAAAATGACTGTATGCTCAGAAGAAACAGAGGAAAAAAACCCTCTCTGTTCTTTCTAACTGCATCCATGTTATACGCTTACCAAAGGAAAACAGCACAGCCACTGGGATTGCCCCTTTCACGGTGCCACTGGAGTTCAGTATAACCTTCCACACAATAGACTCAAGGTTTTAAGGCAGAATGGACAAGAGGAGTGTCCAGGCTGACACAGAAATAGTGACTCTGAGTTGTTTTGCAACAGTGCAATGGGCTGGTTTGATGAGCTAAACACCTAGCAGGCTCCAGCCATAAGCCACCCTCTGGCTAATGCAGCTCATCACAGCCTGGGCAAAACACAGCTCACCACAGCCCTTGCTGCCCCCACAGCAATTGGAGGCAGAGGGATGCTTGGTATTCTGCCAGAAGTCAGCTCTCCCATCCTGACCAGGGACGGTGCCTTACCCTGCAGGGTCACCATTTCCACTGACAGATGCCTCTCTCAGGCCCACTCAGTTCCCCTCCTGCTTCTCCAAACTCACTGCTTTTCAGTGTTACATATGACAGCCATGGGATCCAGATCTGGTAAAACAAAACCTGCCTGCAGGCACCCTAGAAATCACAGCATCAGTATCCGCGAGTCCAGTCCTGCCTGCTCCTCCTGAGCGTGGCTCAAGGCACTGCCTGCACTTCCCCAGCCCCAGGAGAACCAACTGTTCTGTGTTGCTTTGCAGTGGAAGCTGTCGAATCCGACCCTGTATTTAGCAGAGAAAATCAGTATTTCCAGACCCAGAATGAGAGGTACGAAGCAGCAGTCAGGAAGGCTGTTCATCTCCAGAAAAAGATGCATGAGATGGGATGGACTGAGAATGGACCTGAATATAAGTACATTTACAGGTGATTTTTTTTAATGTACAACTAATTTTTTGTTAAAAGCTTTGTATTCCAACAAGAATCAGCTTCAGCCAAGGCTGGGAAAGGCCAACAGCTGACAGAATAGGTTTGGATAAAAAATGTACTGCAGGTTTTTACTTTAGCAGCACACTTGGGAGAAGGGAAAATGGTGGCACACGACCAGGAACTTCTCAAGAGAGCAGCACATGGCCACAGCGTGATAGATCACAGCAGTTCACAGCCACAACATGGTATTTCCACTTCAACAACCTCCTTACTTGTGCTTCATGTGTGCCTCATACCACCCCTTAGACATTTTTAAATGTATAACCAGAACTGGAAGTGGTGCTGTTTCAGTTACATTACTGACTTCTAAATAAATTAAAGATTACATTTTGTGTATCTAGAAAACACATATTTTATTAAAAGGGAAACAAAAAGAAAAAACTCACCTTCGTTTGTAGGTAAATGAGGATAAAATATTTTCACAGTCCTTTCCTTTAAAAGTTTTCTTAACATTTTGTGTGGGGTTGAGGTCCACATTTCAGTTGCTTGCCCCTCCTTTCCCCCTTTGCTAAATCAATTCCTGGCTGGCTGTTGCCCAGGAAACACACTGTTGCACACTGTGTTTGGTGGGGTCATGTACCCAGTAGGAAGGTGCAAGTTCAGCAGTGTCACTCAGAAGGGCAATGCCTGTCCCTTACACAGCACTGCTGACACTCAGAGCCACTTTTTGGCATTTCATAGACTCATAGCATAGTTTGGGTTGGAAAGGACATTTAAAGGTCATTTAGTCTAGCCTTCTGCAGTGAGCAAGGATATCTTCAACTACATCAGGTTGCTCGGAGCCCAGTGCAACTTGACCTGGAATGTTTGCAGGGAGGGGACATCCACCAGCTCTCCAGGCAACCTGTGCCACTGTTTCACCACGCTCATTGAAAATTAGTTCTTCATTGTGTCTAGTCTAAATCTACCTTCTTACAGTTTAAAACCATTACTGCTTGCCCTATGGTAACAGGCCCTGCTAAAAAGTTGTCCCCATCATATGAAAGATGATAATTTTTTATGCTGAGCTTTTCACCACCTACAGCAATCGAACTAATGAAGGGGGAAATGCACCATCAAGAGCTCTTGGACCTGATCATTATATTCCCATTAAAAGGCAGCTCTCCACTGCTAGGCCAAGACAAAAAAAATCCCATCTTTTCTCCCACTCAGGTGTGCTTTTATCAGGCCCCCTAATGCCAAAGGTTCGGCCCTTTGTTGTCCCATTTGCTGGATTAAGAGCAGAGCTGTCTGGCAGGGCAGCTCTTGTCTGATGAAAGTCCAGGTGAGCACCAAGCTCTTACGACAGAATCCTGGCTCCCAGTGCCCAGCACAGTGAATCACTCACACAATTTAGAATCCAGCTTTTCAAATCTCAGCTAAAGGAACGTTATTCCTGGCCAGGCTGCCAAGGATTCATTAAGTCATTTTCTGTTAATCAAAGCAATTTCCCTTTAACGTCTTTGTTCATATTTCCCCCACACACTGTTTCAGCATGATTAATTCTCTCTCAGGGCCAACATAAAAGAAAGGTCAGAGTAATTTGTTAACAATAGAAGGTATCTATGTGAAAGGAGATGCTCTCTAGAGCACTGCAGTAAAGGAATGTGCTAACAGCCACTCAGCTACTAAGAACAGCACAGCCACTTACTTTTACATGTACCTGTTTCTGTAAGGAGATTCAGTCATGTTCTGAGGAATCCCAGGAAGAGGGATATAGTCATATTCCTCATTTTTTCTTATTATTTCTCACACACAAAAAAAGCTTACATAAATTTCTCATTTGCACCATTTCTCATTTACACCCATCTGTACCCAAGTTCCCATACTCACCTTCTGGAATAGTGCTTTTTAGGATGTATGCAGATGGTGATGGCGAAGGACTTGACCAGAAAATAAACCAGGGGTTACTTGGATGCATTTGAATTTTTCCACAAAAAAATAACATCTCAATTCAGGCCAAATCTCCATGAACCCCAGTATTGTTCACTGACAGCAATGTGCAGCAAACAAACAGGAGAAAGTACAGCAACATACTGTGGTATTTCTCCAGAATGGGAATGTTCAGGAAATCCAGGTCTCAGATATCTACCTGTGTAATTCAGTCTAATATGACTCAGTTAATTGCTAAGGTTTGGGGTTTTTCAAGTAGGGTGTTGCTTTGGGTTTTTTTGGTTTTTTTTAGTTGAGCCTCAAAATCTGACTTAAATAATCAAGGAAAAAAAATCCTATGAAGTAAAATAAAAACACAAAATGCTCACAGAGTCTCAGGAACTTTGGAGCTGGTTTGTGCTTTTAGCTCAGTATCTGCTACTCAGAACAGATAATTCCTCCAAGACCAAGTGAAATAATGAGCGAGCAACACCTGAGCAAACTCTGTTATGAAAGAAGAAACAAAAGCAGCTTGGAAGGGCACTTTTCCTGCAATGCTGTGCTGATGCTGGGTGCAGGGCAAGGTATGACAAGGCAGAAATCAAAAGGCAGCAGGTAGTACTGTCTGGTGACCGCTGCATTGCCACTGCCTCATTCATCACATGCCTGGAACTTCATCCCCTTAAAAACACCCCTTGTGCCTTCTCTGCAGGGCACTGTCAGGAGATGTCGCATTCCTCCTTCACCGCGTCTTCATGAGAAGTATTTCAGTGCTGGGCTCTGACGAACAAATTGCCAAGTGGATTCCTCTTGCCACCCAGCACAAGCTCATTGGGAGCTACGCCCAGACTGAACTGGGACATGGTAAGGCTGCAGGGGAAACAGTGTTTCTGTTTGACACAAGGCTGCAGCCCAAATTCTCTTGGGAATTTCACTCGAAACTATCCATCCTTGACTGGGACAGGGGTGGCTGGGTTCTCATTCGTGGTTCTCGTCAGAAGGGTAAACCACAAAACCCTGATAATACTCACAACCAGCATCCAGGGATCCTTCACTCTCTCCTGTGATATACCACGAGATAGATGCATAGATAGATACTTAGATAGATATTATTTTAATTTCTTTTTTAAAGGCACGTATCTTCAGGGTTTGGAAACAACAGCAGTTTTTGATACTGCTACTCAGGAGTTTATACTGAACACACCAAAGATCTCTGCCATGAAGTGGTGGCCTGGAGACAGTAAGTACCATACAAAATATTTCTGGTTTTGCCTCCTTCAGTTACTCCATATACCCTGGTTAAGCTCTGTGTTTGAGGGCCCAGGTGCTAGCAAAAGACTTCAATAAGAGTTACACAGATGGACAAGCAAGTAAGAGAAAGGGGGTTGTCTAAGTTCAAAGGCCCCAAGGGAATCACCATCATCTACAAAAACCCCTTGGGTTGTAGGCTGAAGAACTTCACTGAGGAAAGCTCTTGCCTCTGCAGGAATAAATCTTCTCTTCTTTGTAAATAATACTCAGACAACCAGAAACTGCAGGAATGTCATCAGCATAAAGGATTCAAGTCATCAGTCAGTCCCAACATAAAAGATTCAAGTGTGAAATTCTTGACTCCTTTCAGGAAGGTATTTCACAGAAAGTAACTGGAGTCACTGCAACAGCCACAGCACTTCCCACTCAGCATTACATTAGCTCAAACTATTTATTTTTTCCCATAGACTGTTACAAAACTGTTAATCCAAGCCTCATGGACAGCAACAGAGGCAGAATGATGGTGCAACTTCTGAGAGCTAAGAGCAGGCTGATGAGGTTTCCAGCACACACCTGTGCTGGCTGACCTTTACCTAAGACCCAACACATAATTAGTACTGACCTCTCTTAACTGTGTGCTCTATCTTATGAGAATGGGGCTGTTTTTCTTCTCACAGTGGGAAGATCAGCAACCCACACAGTGGTCTTTGCTCAGCTGTATGTCCATGGGAAGTGCTATGGCATCCATCCCTTCATCGTGCAGATACGCAGCCTTCAGGACCATTCACTCTGCCCAGGTAAATGACCCCAGACACTGCAGCACTTGTGCAGGTGCTCTGCCTATTTTGCCCTTAAATGTTTTCTAAAACATTGGGCCCAGGGAGAGTTATAGTTGCCAAAACCAAACCAAGATAGATACCCAAGGTGCAGTTATCATTAAGCCCAACCTTCTGATCTGAAGGGAAATTTAACATATCCTCAGGCCTATCCAGACCGAGCCCTTGTCATAACCAGAAGCCTGGGCTGCTCTGAGCACCTCTGCATTAACACCTCAGTTCTGACCCCAGCCAGCATAGATCCATCTGTCAATGGATCATGGAAACAAACTACCCACAAGGCATTTGAATGCCTGTTTCACCGCTCAGGCAAAACCACCCATGCTGTGGAAAAAGCAGAGCTGATCGTGCCCTTCTTTTGAGGTCCCCATCTTGACACAAAGTGGGGAGCAAAAAGCTGAAGTGGAAGTAAGCAGGCTGTTTTCCCCTGCTGTAGGCATAACTGCAGGAGACATCGGTCCCAAAATGAATTTTGAGCACATTGACAATGGCTACCTCCTGCTGAAGAATGTGCGCATCCCCAGGGAGAACATGCTGAGCAAGTTTTGTGAGGTATGTGTGGACTCACATCACAAACTCACCGTCAGACTCTATTCCACAGTCAGAGACAACAGGGACCTGTCTAAATTTGGGACAAAAAGCTTACTTTGAGTGTCAGCAAGTCTCTGAGGTTTTATCGAGGGCAGAAGGTACCTGAATCCTAAATGAAAGTCAGTGTCAAGAATTCCACATTCAGAAGCTGGGATCATGGGGCAGACAGAACCTACCTCTGCCAGAAACAGTAAGAGTTTGTCTCTTTAAATGGATGTCTTTCATCCATCATACATAAAAACATTGTTTTCATCAGTGAAGGATTTTTATGTCCATTTTATTCCATGCATAGCAATTACACAACCTTAGTAGTACTGAAGAAGGCAGCATCTGACAACCTCTCTCTACTCTAGGTTCGACCAGATGGCTCCTATGTAAGACAGGGGTCCCAGAAGATTAATTATTTCACAATGACAACAGTGCGCATTTCCCTCATTTCAGATGAGGTTCTAACACCCCTAATGAAGGCTTGCACCATCGCCATCCGATACTCCGTGGTTCGCCGGCAGTCCAAGCTAAAGCCTGGGTAATGCCATGCATCCCGGTGTGAAGGGATGTACACTGTGTTCCCCCACGCCAGTTTGTTTTTCTTCTCTTCATCTTATCTTTCAGGCCATCACTCTCTGATTTCCTGGCCCAGACAGGAAAACATGATAAACATGCTTCCCCATTATTTACATTAATGAGCTTCAGTCAAAGTACAAGAGAATGTTTACAGTTCTTTCCAAGATAAGTTTCATACTTTGAATAGGTCAGTGGCTCACACAGGCAACTCATTTTTTTATAACTGGCCTGCCCCTGTAATCCTGTAACTCAGCAGAATCCAGACAAAGTAGACGAGTTGCTGAATTCTTATTCTATAGTGTTTAACTAGTGGATGTAACATTAAAATACCTTCCAACATCCAGAAATCCAATATCCACACTTTAATCACTGAGTTGTATTCAGGGTTGAATCCCCATTATTTTTAAAGAGATATGTTGATTTGAATGGATTACAAAGATTTCCATTTAAATCTCCTTTCAGAAGGAGAAAGATTCTAGTGAAAACATGGTTTTGTTCAAACACAAACCAAACAGAAGAGCACAGCAGCCGAACTATTTTAATAACCAATTCCATCGATTGAAGCTCTAAATGTACCAACTACAGTAGAAGTGATAAAGAACATCCATAAAAAGCTCAGAAAACTTTAAATAGTCCAGACTCAGATATTTTCAGGCAAACATTTCTACGCACAGGGCCAGAAAGATTCCATTTAAAATGCCAAAGTTTATCAGGGTGCAATGCCACTGCCTTTTTTGGAACACCTAACAATTTGCTGTCCTTGAAGGCTTCATTCTCTTCCTCTCCTGCAGTCCCCATTCCCCTCTGGACTGACTGACCACACAGAACCTTTTCTACCCTGTTAGGTTTTTTTGGGTTTGTTTCTCCAATAGCTCAACAAGCTGGGCAGATTTTCTGCCACACTGTCACCTCAGTTCTGTTCTTGGTAATGAAATACTGCTTCTTGGTAATGAAAAATACCATTTTCATTCTGCAGCAGGTAAAGTAACAGTAGCTATGCCCATGTCCACACTTGCCCTGCTTCATCAGCTGTCTTCCAACAGGGAACAAGAAGCAAAAATCCTTGACTACCAGACTCAGCAAGAGAAATTGCTGCCCCAGCTGGCAGCAGCCTATGCCTTTCATTTCATCAACGACTACCTGCAGGAGCTATTCAGCAGGGGGTACACAGAGATCCAGAGGAAGAACTTTGACAGGCTGCCAGAGGTGAGCTGCAGCAGGATTAGCTCATACAGCACTCTTCATCTCTAAATGTTAAAGTATTTCAGCAAACTGGACAAGCATTCATCTTACCACTAGAGAACTGGAGAAAGAGGAAGCACTAAGAGCTCAAATAACATGTCCCAGGTCCACAACCAGTCAGCAACAGCATTCGCTCTACCACCCCAAACCTTTTGTTTTGGGAACTATTGCAGAGTGAAAAGTCCTTGAAAAGCATGTCCATTGGCTAAAAGCCTCATTCCAAGTAGCTGGTGGCACAAAGTCTTATTACACAACTCCATCTACAAAGCGCATGCACATACTTTTGAGCCAAAACCAATGACTTTTTAGACAGAACAGAATATTTTGCAATTGGGTGCTTGAAATGAAAACACTCTGAACAAAGGTGGCCAAAGCCAGAACTGGCTAAGAGAAACCCAAAAATGCATAAACTGACCACAGTACGCCTAGCAGGAGCACATGCAGCATCCCATGCAGACACCAAAGGCCAGGCTCAGGGAACTGAGTGCTACATGCAAAGGAGGACTTGACGGGGATTTCATGCCCAGATATTGCACAAAATTTTAAAAAAAGAACTTATTCTGAGAATTCAACCAGTAACGCTCTGCTTTTTTCTCTTTTTTAATAGCTCCATGCATTATCTTCAGGTTTTAAAGCCGTGATCACTCAGCACTGCACTGCAGGAGTGGAGATCTGTCTTCGGGCCTGTGGGGGCCATGGCTACTCCCTGCTGAGTGGACTTCCTTCCCTGTATACCAAAATACTTGCCTCTTGTATTTATGAAGGAGAAAATACCATTTTGCTCCTGCAAACTGCCAGGTAACAATTCAAATGTGTTCATCATCACCTCATTTATTCAGCCTTTACTACTTCTTCTCCAAAACCAGTAAAACTAGCTACTCCTTTCCCACAGCACCTTCTAAAAATACAGCTCAGGACATAAACTATTCATGTCTTCAGTCTAACAAGCATGGAAGTGTGTGGGAACTGGATTATCTCTTCTATTTTTGGTTTGGGGACGTCTGCAGGTGCTGTTCTGCATAACCTCATTTTCCTCTTTGCCTGGTAGCACAGCAAAGGTATTGCTGTGAAAGTTTTGTGGTTAATTTTTCAAGCAACGATGTAACAATGGTACAACGTAACACAATATTGGTAAAGTGAGGTCGATTCAGAGAAAGCAAAGTTGTTGGGTACTGAAAGTGGATGAGTCATGCTTCAAGAACATCACTTTCCTCCAAACATGCAGACTGATGGTTATCAAGAGTAGATGAAATACAGGATAAAGAAACTACAGCTGCTTGAACTTTTAATAATGTATGTTTTTACTAGAAGGAGAAAATCAGGGCACTTGCCAGGGTCAGAGCCACCACATAGCTCTGTGCTGCCACGCAGACATTTCTGCACTCAAGATCAACAGCAAGGTCAAGAGAAAAGCTGTACTCTTTTAATTCCAGACCTCGTCAGTCTAGCTCATAGCAGAGGTACCAAAAAACTAAGGGAGTGGGGAATGCTCCTTGTAAACTCTCTCCAAGGGTCTCATGTGTTAACATAATGTGACTGTGTGTTGGGGATCACAGAGGGTAAGACCAAATCACCATTAAAGCTCCAGAGCATTGAGACTCAGGTTGCAAAGTTGATAATGTATCTAATCACCACACTGCTGAGACTGCTAATAGCCACAGCAAGTTTCTGCTGAAAAAATTACCATTGTGGATTGCTGTAGTATTAAATAAGGCAGACAGGCCACCCCTGAGACCCACCACAGATCAGGTTATTGTAAGTAATGTGCAAAACAAAAGGTCATTACTTGTTCAAGTCCATTCTGAGCCACTGATGGGATGGGTCACACCTTGCTGCTCCTACCCAGAGCCCATTTACTTTTTGCATGACTGTTGGCTGCAATGAGATCACCACCATACCCTGCTCTGATTGTTACCCTCTTCCCAGGTTCCTGATTAAGTGCTTCATGGCAGCCAATGCTGGCCAGCCTGTGCCACCATCTGTCACTTATCTGGCTGCAGTGAAACACGGGAAGTGTCCAGCCAAGAACAAGTTGGATTTTCTCAGTCCAGATATTTACACTGAGGCCTATCAACACGTGGCAGTCAGGTCAGTACACAGGATGGGAGACAGGATTTCTCTCTTTGACATCACAAATGTGTTAAGAGCACAGCTTCTTCCTTGCTTTAAAGGGACATAAAATAACATAAGTTAAACAAGGATTGGCACCATCTGTTCCTGAAAAAGAAAAGGAAGGCCACACAGGATTAACAGCCGTGTCAGATGTTCAGTATGAGGCTTTCACACTCAGAAGTTTTTAAGCCATGTGCTCCCAAACAACTACATTTCACAAAGTTGAAGGCACTATTAAAGTAAATCCCAGACCACATCACTGAGTTGCCATCCAGTAAAATCTTTATTGGACTCTGAGCAGTTCTATATAGAATGTTAAAATTTCACATACCTGAGACAGTATGTTTGTTTCAGTTTACACCATAGCAAGAACAGAGCCTCTTGTTCTGTCTGTAGCCTTTCAACTACACGTTCAGCAACTCAAAACAAGTAAAAATGGTACCATGAGTGGTCTCAGAATTATGTACACAATTATGGGCTGTACAGGTGTCATCTCTGAAAATCAGGTAAAAAGACATCCCTGCTGTCATTGAAACCAGTGTAAAAACAGCCACTCATCCAAAAGCTTCAGTATCAATGGGAACAGGATTTGAATCCCTATGTAGAAAAGGAGAAACATAATGTAACAGCAGTCCAGTATTACTGTTTGTTTTGCAAACTCTCCTTACACACACACAACCAAGGAAATGCTCAACCAAACCCCTGGTAAACTACCCTGGAAGCTGAGAAAGCAGAAATCCTTCAGTACTAGGGTGGTCTGGGTTCTTGTCACAATTCATACTTTAGTTTTGCATAATCTAAATTTAACTTCAGATGTCAGAAATGCCAGTTTGCCATTCAGTCACACATAACTCCTGAGTGCAAATTCATGCATGTGGGATGCTGCATTCACATACAATATGCTTTAAGCTTTTTCAATTTTCCAGGCTCACAAGCAGCACAGCAGCAAAACTACAGGACTTGATTCAGTCTGGAGTGAAAAAGCATGATGCATGGAACCAGTGCACAGTACAGCTGGTGCAAGCTGCAAAGGTTAGCAAAATTTATCTGCTTATCTGATGTTGGCCTTTATGATATGCAACAGAAATGACATGATTAGCTTAAAGCCTCAGTGCTGTTTAATGTTTCCTGTTGACATCTAAGAGACACCACAAAGATCATCACTGTGGTCTGCATGGTGGAAAAGTTGTAGTAAGAAGCAATTCCTGATCTGAAAAATTTGCTGTCTGTATAGGCCAGATAGAAAAAGACTAGGAGAAATGAAAGGGAGAAAAAATACATTCACAGTTATGCTGCCACTACTGGCAGAATCAGACCTCCCATATCCTGCAACAAGCACCCACTATCTCCAGCCAACATTCATCTTTTTATAAGAACCCAGCTTCTCTGGGTCCCAGAGGAGTCTTCCCAAAGCCATTCCACTGAAGGCTGATGGAGTCACAGGAAAGGGTGAGACATGCCTGGTATTTCTTCCATTTGCTGGAAAGATAACTGCAGGGGAAAGAGTGAAAACCAGTGATAAGTTCTGTGTTAACTACTGCTGAAAGATAAAACAAATCAAATTAATAAGAGCTGAAGTACCATTGGGACAGCAGCATTTGTTCCTTAAAACAAGGGTGAATTAGTACAGAATTAAGCAGAAAAGAAAACAAGAGGGGAGAAAAGCCTTAAGTATCGATGAAAACTAAATCCGTTGATAGTTCTGTATCTCCAAAAACCAAAATTCTTTTTTTAATATACAATTAAGTGCAATTCCTCTACAGTTATGGGGAAGGCCTTCCTTCCTTCCTTTCCTTCCCTCCCTCAGGAAAAGATTTTGAAACAGATCCACAACTTATTTCAACATCATTAACTATTTCTGAAGAGCCTAACATATTCAGAGGGCTGGCTGTGACATTGTCAGTGCTGCTCCTAGACTTTTCAGAAAATGGGATCCAGGCCTCCAAAGTTTTGTAAATATTTCAGGGACAGGAAAAGTCACCCAAACCCCTTGAGTTTTCCCTGTAACTTAAAAATTTTGATATACTGCTGCCTTCTCAGGGCGATTCTGTATTTACTTCTTATTCCACACCTTCTCTGGAGATTGACCCACGCATGTGGCATGGCAACTCTGTGAACTGATGCCTGCCAGCTTGAGTGGCTCAGACACTGGGCAGACTCCACACAGGTTAATTGCTTGAGTGGCCACTCAGCTTCTCAGGCAGGTTCTGCAGTCCACACTGGCCTCCAGCTCTGCTGCTTCACCATGCCAGCAGGAAGAGCTGCAGTGCAGGTATGCCATGCTTGCACCTACAGCTGGAGGTGCAGTGGGGGAGTGAACCCACACAGATCCCAACACCACCAACCACCCACAGCAATGTCAATGTAGAAGAGTCACCCCACAAACAGGTGGGGTCAGCCTAATTCATCTGCTCTGCACCTCAGCTAATCTTTCTGTCATTTCTGGGTCAAACGTTCTACTGGTGTCTGACACAGAAATTACCAGTTTACTTAAAACCACAAAAGTGGGAGATAAATTTGGTTGTTCTTCTGTGACAATGGTGTTTCCAGAGCTGAAGCCTCGTAGACACTGATCCCAAAGCACCAGGAGCCCAAGATCTTCAACAAAAGTTTTCTCCTGTTGATGTACAACCAACATTTGCTTCCAACACAAGCACATTCCAATGTGTTCCCTTCACATAAACTCTTTGGAATATTCATCAGAAGTATTTAGAATAAGTACTACCATGATTTCTGAAGCCGTTTTCTGGAGTTTACAAATACCACAGTGTTGACTGTTTACACATTCTGTCTTCTGCTGTTGCTGTAAGCCATGAATGCAAAAGGCCTGGTCACCCAGCAAACAAAGGATACAGACTGGAGAAGTGCCAAGGAAATGAAAAGGTTTTATATTCTTTGCAAGAACATTTGAGTCACTTGGCCTACTAAAAATGTTTTGAGGTGCATTCACTCTTGATTGCATTTGTTTTCCAGGCTCACTGCCACTACATTGCAGTGAAAAACTTTGCAGAAACTGTGGAAAAACTCGAGACCAAGGCTGGCATCCAGAAGATTATGAAACATCTCTGTGACCTCTTTGCACTACACGGGATCTTCTCAAATACAGGAGCCTTCTTGCATGATGGATACACATCTGCAGCTCAAATGGACATGGTCACAGCATCCTACCTGGATCTCCTGGCTGTCATTCGGTGAGCTGCTTCGGCAAGACACACACAGCTATCCAGTTTATCCCCGTGATAGATATAAAAGGGTACTGCTGTACCTATGGCAACATCTCCACAGTCAATTCACCTCATTCAGTTTTTATTTTCATTGCCTGGCAGCACTAGAAATTGATTGAAACATCTACTCAGAGCTTGTTTTCATGGCAAAATAGACCCAAGTGTCCAGCTCCTCTGCAATCTCTAAAGTTCTGTAACATGAAATCTTAAATTATAAATGAAGAAGTTATGAACATTTTTTACCATCTGCAGCAGAGTGCAAGCAGTAAAATATGTAGTCAGAGCACACTGGCAGGAGGCAGCCACAGCAACCCATCACACACTGCAAAATCTGCTTAAGCCATAGCTAATACAGCCTACTCTGTTGCCATGGCTGAGCTGCAACTGGTACCCAAACAATCCTGCCTACTGCTACTTCAGATGCATCTGCTCGGCACCATTTATCACTAACTCTGTGAATTCTGAGTTATGTTAAGGTTTTCACTTACCACAACACTCACAGAGGCTTTTTGACAAAGGGTTCAGCTTTCACTACTCAGTGCTGTTTGTGTAGAACATATTAACTTACGGTGCAGAGAAGTTGCTACTGTATGTAAAATGCTACCTAAGCCACCTGGAGAGAAACAAGAACACACTATGAGCAAGGGCTGAATAGAGCTGAGCCAAACAGCAAGGGTTTTCAGAACTGATAGAAGAATCTGAATTAAGCGATAAGTTTAACATAATATTTTCAAAAGCCTAACACGTTGTCTTTGGAATTCATTGCAGCTTCTGTGTTAGTCCATGCCTTGTTAACAGGATTTAAGAATGGAGTATTTACATATTTACAGTTAGTAGAAAGGATACAACCACTTCCTGGTCTGTAGCAAAAACCCAGCCTTTCTCGAATCCTCAGACAGCTCTTCCCCAAAAGGAACTGGAAGATGAAAATGCCAACATTTGAGCAAACCACTTTGCATGCAGGTACCTCAGGTGTGAGGTACAGTGAGCACAACTTCCTATCCCCAGGATGATGGGAGGATGAGGAAAAAGAAACCATCTCCTGCTTAGGAGATGCTGCCTGTGCTCCAGCTCTCCATGCTGTCAGACTGGCCCCTTGGCTAGATGGGCTCTTGGATGGATCAGGGTTGTTTTGCTCTTAAAGACATGAATAGAATAGAAGACTTCAACACCTTGTGATGAGGTAACAGAAATACTGAAAGGCAGATGAAGGTTGGAGATCACCAAAGCAACTTCACAGTAATCTAGTAGGAACCTTATTCCATTTTATAAGACAAACACATATAGCTTAAGAAAAATGAAACAAAGAAAGACAAAAATCAAGAGAATGAACTGGCAGAGACTACTGAGAAAACATCTGATGTGAGGTTGAGTCCTGATTTAGGGACAGAGCCCAGGTGATTACAAGACCCTGCAAACACCTACTCAGCAGTGCAGACAGCTCAGGGCATTATTAGAACATCACAGAATCACAAAATTGTTGGGGTTGAAAATTGATCTCTGGAGATCATCTAGTCCAATTTCCCTGCCAATGCAGGGTCACCTAGAGATGCCTCTGAGCAATCAAAACAAGCAGGATTTTCCCTCCCAGTAAAGACAAGGAGGACAACTGGCACAAGCTTCCCAAGAGAAACACGAGCAACTGACTTTCAAGTTTATCTTTGATTTATTTTCCCATCTTGCAAAGCAGTACCCTCTCAGTAACAGGAATGTGACTCCTTTGCTCTGTAGGAAGGATGCTGTTCCACTGGTGGATGCTTTTGACTTCACGGACAAGAGCCTGAACTCCGCGCTGGGCAGCTACGATGGGCAGGTTTACCAGCGGCTCTATGAGTGGGCTCAGAAGTCACCCACCAACCAGGTAGGGATGAGTTAGAGCTGGGCAACTTCCACAGCAGCTGCAGCAGAAACTGCTTTTCTTCTAACAAAAGCAATACAGATAAGAGACAAGAGCTTTTAATTCCTCTTTGCTTCACCAATTTGTAGCACATTGTACAGAATAAGCTAAAAAAAAAAGTCTATTTACATATTATGGAACAGCACTAAAGGCAGGGTATTTTCTATACACTGATACTTTTACTAGTACAAAATGTGGAGGTTTTAATAATATGTTTAACCAGAAAGAGTGTAAGTGTTAAACAAGGCAATTTGATCCTTCATGGATCAAACACGGCAATTTGATCCTTTAGCTCTTAGCTTTCTCAATTCATCCATACTGTGCAGTAATGTAAAATTCTGTGTGATGTAAATATGTATTGCTTTGTTTGAAACTCATTTGGCCTTGAGTGAGATTTTTACTGTGGTAATTGATATCTCTTTGAAATCCTACAGCTGAACACAAAATTTGCCTTCAGCAAACATTCAACTCCAAGCATATTTTCTGAGGTTAAATAGTATGCTGTCCCCTTTGGGATGAGTGTGGTGTGCTGGTTATGAAGGACAGCACATATAGGGAAAAAGATTTTGCACATAGTTGAAGTAGCTGGTGGTTTGTTGTTTGTTTGATTTTTTTTAAATAGTTTTCTGTATTACAGAGATTGTTCTTAAGAAAAAAATTATAGCCTTTCCCTTCTTAATTGTCATTTATTCCCTTCCACATTCTCTTTCTGAACAGATGAACCCAGCCTACGAGAAGTATTTGAAGCCACTTCTGCACAACACACTATCGAAATTATGAAGACCATGTTCCAAGTGAAGGGCATGCATTTCCTCCTGTTCTTTGTGCAGCAGTACATTTATGAAGCATCACTAATGACTAATCAGAATTAATAATCAGTAATCAGTTGCCTACTTGCAGTTACAACAAGTATAAAAGATTCTCAGCCAGCCATTTGCAATTAGACAGATGCCAACAGCGCTGAATGGTACCTGCTGCTGTGAGACAATCTAGTCAGGAATGGTCCAGGATTCACTGTTTTCTATCCTGAAGTGTCTTGACAGCATCAAGACTCTCTCATTTGGCTTTCTTATTCTTTTTCTAAATCCAATTTATGGTGATTGAGGTAAAAAAAAATCACCACACAGTGAACCCTTTCTCAGTGTGTTGTAACTATACAGTGCCTTCAAAAAACCCAAAACAACCAACTTTACTGAAAAATCCACGGTGAAATTATGATCCTTCGTTTTTAGGAACAAGTTGTTCTCTTCAATCAGAAAGTGTATTAGAAAGTACATCTGTTTTGACAACTAAAATAGTTCTTGATTTGCTCAGTACAGGAATATTCCTGCCTAACGAAGAGCAAAGCTGATGCCAGCTCAAGTCTGCAGAATTTACCTTCCCGTTAACAGAGCTGCTCGTACTGTCTTTTTATAAATCTTCAGCTCAAATAAAGTTGGAATACTGCTTCTCTAATTATTATACTTCATAATTATGGAAAGGGCAGGCTGATCCAGGCCAGTCATTAATTTGCTAGTAAATGAAGTGTTGCAAAGAACATCTTGTGATTATAATTCAGTGCCAGTTAACAGATATTTCTTACCATGTGTTGCAAGAAAGACACAACTTTTCCTGAGCTTCGTCAGTTCTGCTTCTCTTTCCTCCTTGATACAAATAAAGCTCTCGCTGCTGCCTCTTATTACTTAAGTCAAAAACCTGCAATGTATGAACAGGAAGAGACAAAATATGACAGAGGAATATCCCCTGAGACAGATAGGGGATGGAAAGCTCCCACCTACTTGGGACAAGAACTTCATGGGAGAACAAGATCCACTCTACAAAACAAATACCAACTCCCTTATTCCCAGCTGCAATCAAGTTAGAGCATAACCAGAAATTCTATTAATAACTATGACAAAGGGACCAGGATAAGTAGAAATGTCTGTATGAAATTGAGTAAAGCCACAGAACTTGAGTGCCTTGACTTGAACATCACCAGAAAAAGCATTCTGCAGTTAAAATTACAAAGTCACTACATAAAGTACTGACAAACCAGGCAACTCTATTAGCAGCTACAAGTATTTAGGCTCTGTGTTCCCTCCATCACTACCCCTTTAGCCAGTACAAATACTTGCCATCTTTCTATCAATCTAAAGCAGTTTTCAGAACACAAGCTTTGTCTATAATGAAGACATTTGAATCAACTGATTAACATAAAAAGGAACAAATTACATCATTAATGGAAGAAAACAGGGCCCTACCAGAACACCCAAACTACTCTGCAGCACAAAAAAACAGGATTTGGGTGGGGGGTTTTTTTGTTTGGTTGGGTTTGTTTCCCTCAAGTATGAGAGTTCTAAAAGACAAAAAAAAATACAAAACATTATTCTGTATTTCACACTTTTATTAGCTTCTTCTGGCAGGCATTACACTTGGGAATAATATTGCACCAGGCATTAAAAATATGAATTCTACCACAGGGACATTTTGCATTTAGAATCCAATATAAATATTTGTAATCATATTTCCATGGCTACAGATAATATTTGGTTGCTTGATTTATATGCATAGAAAGAAACAGTTGTCATAACTGTACGAAATGGTACTTATCAAGTACTTTTAAAGGGTGGGATTTGTTTTCCTAGATTATTACAATACTGTTTATTGATTTAGAAACTAAATTAGTCTACACAATAGCAGCTTCTCCCTCAACTGCATTTTAAAATCTTTTTTGTTTCTTGCTCCCAGTGTCATAGCATTAGATGGATTAGAAATCATTTAAACAAGAGGTAATTTTAGCACTTTGAGTTGAGTCAGAGAATTGTGTTAATGACACAAAATACCCTATTGTACTAATTCTTCGGACTCCCTCTTTCAAACAAAAAGGTGTCTTGACTGAACAGGCACATGCACGGTTTTATTTCTGAACTGGACAAAAGAACAGAGCTGCTAGAGAATGAAACTCCTCCAGTCCTCACTGATAAACAATAAATAGTTGTATAAAAAAAGCCCATATTGTTGCTTTAGTCAAAATCCAGACTTTCTTGGGTTTACTGTCCAATTAAGTTGCTAATCACTGAAGTGGCTCCTGTGGAGTCAGAATCAGTCATCTGTTTTCCGTGCCAGTCTACAGAAAGTCCAGTTATGCTCCACTGTGTTTTCATTGGCACGCTCGCTCATGTGATGGACTCTGGTGTTCCTGATCGTGAAGCCTTGCTTTGTGATGTACTCCATGAGATGGACTCGGAGTGACACTTCCTGGTGGTAATCGCATGGCCCAAAGGTGAAGGACACCTGGCAGTCCCTGGTATCCATCATGTGCTTATTCCACTTGGTGAAGTGGTTTGAAATGCCTTCCAGTAGTGCATGGACTTTCGTCGTGATAGTGAGCTGCGTGATGATCACAGCCACCGGGTTGGAGTACTTGGAAAGCTTCCGGGTGCTGGACAGCTCCACCACCTCCTCAAAGGTATCCACAGGATACAGCGGCTTGGGGTCATTAAGACACTGAATTAAGGGTTCAATCTGATAGAAGTCCGCTTCCTTCCGGAGCAGGTCAAACTCCTTGAAGTCCAGTGGCAAAGTGAGCTCTGAGGTCCTTAAAAAGTTAAGAACATAACGGAAAAGTGGTCCATCTCTGTCAATAAAGTAATTGCCCTGAGAGTCCCTGGCAGTGGGGAAGTCTCCCCTGAACATGGCCCCGAGCATTGAGTCAGGATATCTCGTTAGAGTTGTGAGGGAAGTCGTATACATGTGTCCACCCACATTTAGCGTGACTGGATCAGTCATCTAGAAAGAGAGAAATTGCAGAGTTTATCAAGCCCCGACAAGAAGATTCGATCACCTTGCTGACACACACAGCAAATACTGCTGGAAAACTGGAGAGAATCACACTTCTTCCATTCAACGCCTCTAAGGGCTGTTCAAACCTGAACAAATCCAAGCCACCTAGCAACAAGGCACAACTGGCAACTAGACAGGATGATACTTAGCATGCAGAACGCACATTTCCAGAATGCTTTAGAAATCTTAACAACTGAGCTACTGTCACAGGAGCAAGTTTTGCATTTGGGCAGCAAGTTTTTTCCTATTCTACAGATGGGGAAATGAGAACACAGAAATTTCCTGAAGAACAAGTTAATCAGAATGAGGCCCAGCAATGTTCCTTACTTTCACAATCTGTCTCTCATTCTAGAACAAAACCAAAATCAAAAAAAAAGGAAAGAAAAAAATCAGCCAAATAAATGTTAAGCCCCCTTTTCTCCCTCAAAAGAGGAAGACAATGCAAGTTTAAACATAGGACCAAGAGCTCACAATCAAAATAATCCATGCCTTGGTTCAGAGGCTTCATTAAAACAGGCAAGGGAAAAAAAGAACTTTCAGATTTTAACTCTAAAAAGAAATATTTATTAACAAATTAGCATGCCTCATAGAAGAGGGGGGCAGAGCACAAATCAGTCTGCATCAGATTCCAGATAGCACATGAGGAAGCAAGAGAGAAAGGAACATAAATCCCATCTGGTCACCATCTCTTAACAACCAGGACTGCAGCCAGCCAGAGAAAAGAGACATATGCATGGCAGCAGAATGAGAAAGAGAGAAAAATAAGATGTGTTTGTCTAGTTTGAGACAAGGTTTACAAGGAAAAATATTTTTCTCTATAAATAAAATGACAAAGTCCTTAAAATGATAATCAGAAAGCACAAACTATTTTTGGCCTTTGTGTTAGGAAAACGGTAACAGTGAGCTCAAGGCATCAGTTCAGTCCTGGCTGATTGTCCCTAGGAAACGTGAACCTGGGCACTCTGCACAGGAGGTGCAGCACTCCAGGGAAGGTGAATAAGCTGTTGTAAAGCTTTTTTAACAGGCATAGTTTTCTCTCTCTCATGACTGAAGCTCTGGATCTACAGAAGGCAGATCTGGAAAGATTCTTGCTGCAAGACCTTGGAAGCCCAGTTGTATTGCACAGCACACACTTGCACTCACCATATATCCCCAGTCTCCATTATCCATCTGTTCAAGTGCTTGAACTGTGGTATTCCAAGTTTAACAGAAGGCTGCTGAAAGGATACACAATTCCCCTCCTCTTATCTCCCTGCAGGAAAAAGCACACACAAACACAGAACAAAACATGGCAGACCATCAGTACATACAAGAACAGCAAGGGGAATACTTTCCAATCAAAGGCAGGCTCTCTGCCAGGACAGCATTCAGCTACAAAGTGACATTAGCAGGAGAATCTGTGAATCCACTTTTCCTTCCTTCTCCCCATCACACTACCCACAGGACTGTCTCTGAAGCACACAGGTAAACCACTCCACCAGTTGCCTGAACGCCCCAGTTTTCTTGAATAACAAGCAATGTGCCTCTGAGGGTAATACATATTCACAACCAACCTTTCACCTGAGAAACTGTGACTACTTTGAAAGACAGATGTCATTTTCCCAATTTAAAAAGTTTATTTAGCCACCTCTAAGGTGGCTAAGGTCACACATGTGATCTGTTTAGTCAACATTCCCATGCTCCAGTTTCAAACTGCTCAGAAGAATAAATCATGCATGGAAGTAAACGAACAGGAAGAAGAAAAAAACTTTCACTGCAGAATTAATAATTCAGTAGTGGAGAACTGCAACTGATAGCAAGAACATTAATATACAGATAAAGAGTATGAATGGACTTCGCAGACACCCACTCTCAAAAGCAATCTCTGCAGGGACAAGCCAGAGGACATCTAACATGTTGTCAACACACTCCAACAAAAGCAATTTGAGAAGAGATTCATGCTGTGACTTCCCAGAAGATGCTGAACTGTTGACTTGCATAACAAGGGGACTGTCCACACGAGCACAAGGCAAATCCACAGCCGGCTTGTGTAGCTCACGGAAAGGGGAAGTGAATGACCTTAGACACCAGTGTTGATTTGCCAAAGGTGGCCTGTCAACCATGTCAAGCCAGAGAAGGACAGGGAAGCCAGTCATCAGTAAGCCTTTATCCCTACCCAGAGCCTGCCTCTCTGCTAGAATTGCTGAAAATTTAGGTCAACCTGTTTTAAGTAGGGTAGAGCTTCTCAGCTTTGTTTATTTTTACATCTTAAAAGACCACACAGTTCCCAAGACTTCAGGTCCCATCCTCTTTACTAACAAACTTCAACATATAGCCACTCAGCTAAAGGCAGCACAAAGATTTAGCCAAGTCAGAGCCCTACATTCCAAAACAACCAAAGGTTCACAGTTAATTCTCAACCAAAAAAAATAACTTGCCCTTCTCAGTCCTAGGAAATGAGGTTGGTTTCATTCACCACAGAACAAGGCAGTACATCCCACCTCTCTGTGCTCTGCTGCCCTGCCCAAATCTACAGCCTGAGCGAAACAGTGTCCAGCAAGTCAGGTCTTTGCGACCCAGCAGCACAAGCACAGCCCCAGCTGCATCTCAGGTGGATTAAAGAGTAAAAAAACCAAAATCAGCGTATGAAAATAGTGAGGTCAGACAACAGAAGACTAAGGAATACTAAGATACAAAACAAGTCATACCAGGATCCTATTCTTACAAATTAGAGACAGAGCATGCCTCAAGAGAGTACATTAAAGCACAGCCCCCAACAGCAGATAAACCTGGAATACCAGCTCTTTTGCCAACCTCTGTAATTATTTTTTTTAACTGCTCACAAATCAAGAAGTAAATTCTTTCAGGGTTTTGTTGTTGTTGTTATTGCTTTTTCTTTTGTTGGTTTGGTTTGGGGTTGGTTTTTTTTTTTTTAAATTGTCACAAAAGTACAGTTTGTAAACTTTTAGCAATAGACCAGACCTTTAATTCCAGGAACTGAAGGTGTTATTCTGGCCAAGTACAAAATGAGGATAACATGCAGATGCATTAAAACCATATGAGACTAGTACAGGTTTCTGATACTCACTTGAAAGTTAAATGATAAAGCTAGCCAGAAACCTCGCCAGAAATCATAACAGAAGAGAACTGCAGTCTTAATAAAATTAACTCGAATTACACATCCACGATATTTCAAAGACAGAGAGAGGGGTCCATCAGTGTTATTTTAACTGGTGAATATTATGTTATTTTGGTCAGCATGTAAGTCCACTACAGATGAATCAAGACTGCATCAGGGAAAGAAAGAGAATGACACTGCAAGCCTGTGCAAAGGCACGATTTAATCTTTGATCACAGCACTGCGGTGTAACACTGGAATGAATAATTTAAAAGAGCAATTATCTGAAACAAACCTAGCCCTCAACATTGAAGGGGCATGAAGAAATCTCAGTAACCTTTGTGTAAGGACCCAGAACCACAAGGCACACACACTCCCTGGCAAACCAGTGCTGGAGCGAGATGCGCCACATGAAAGGATGATACCAAGAGGCCATCCTAAAATGACCTAGTGTGATCCCAACTATTCGCTACTTCCCTCATCAGCCTGGGAGCTCTGAATATCTAGACAACTTCAGAGGTGAAAGTAGCTTATTCTGGGTAGAACCTGAGCTAAAGGACTCACCAACCACATCACAGCAAGGCTGAGGACGGATGCCTTTTGTGACATGTGCCCTTTCAATGATGCTTTAAATTTTCCTGAATGGAATACAGTGATCAGTGAGGGTGGGCAGACACTCCATCCATCCCCCAGCACAGGCAGCCTCAAGCCAGCTCTGTCCTTGTGTTACACACCAATGGACTGCACACAGGGACAGCCTTGCTAACACAGCTACTCCTGTCGAGACAGCAAATTACAGATGACACACAGTCATATCCCAAGGCAGCCTACGTTTAATAATCACAAAAAATATTTAAGTGAAATTCAGCCAGACAAATTGCTGACACAGTTAAGCCAAATGGGATGTCCCTCTCTGGTGGGAGCAGAAGTGCATGGATGGTGTCAAACCACAGTCCTGTTGTCGTGACACTGCTCTGCACGCAGGGAGAGGACACGACACGGTCACTGGGGCTCCTGCCACAGCCCAGCACAGCCAGAACTGGAATGGCACAGTGAGAAGTGAGAAAATCACTCAAGTCATCACTTTATACTCGACACACCAAACTGGATACCTGCATTTATAAAACGCTCACTCTTATTTCATACGTTATGACTCAGAGGATTACAAGGCTGTTTATCAGCAACACTGCTGCAACAGGTAGTGCCACTAACTTCAGCAGGGCTTCTCCCAGAACAGAGCTGCAAACCAGTTTGCAAGCTGAAATTCAAAGAAAGCATTTAAGAGTCAGATGAACGTCTGCATCTGTGGAAACACAGACACACACACAGACACAAGCTCAGGTCAGGCCAGGGGATGCCAGCAAGCACTGCCAGGCATTTGTACTGCTGGGACTATAGGCTACCACCACTCCTAGAGAGAACGCTGCACTCAGTAACACACAGTTACTCAAAGGAGGAGCAGAAATACACTCAGCAGTGGTAAGTCAAGAGGTACAGACCACCTGATTTGCTCTGAATGTTCTTCATGTAGTTTTTCAAACAAAAGAATTAAGGGATTCACTTGTAGCAATAGTCTTTCATGGGCAGTTTGGTATCAGTATTATAGCACAGGCTGTTTAACCTCAAGCATTACCTTTGATTTCTAGGTCAATAGAGAGATGGAAGGAATTCTAGCAATGGTAACTTAAAAATTAAAAAGAGCAAGCTAAGACTCCAACATACACTTAGCATTTCAGCTACTCACCCCCTTTGTGAGCTCCCTACCTCTCACACTTAGGTCTCACAAGACGTGAAGAAACTCCACCCCCCAGCAGAGGACAACTAACTTCTCTCTTTCCCAGCCAGTCAGAACATTTGAAAGGCAAGTTCTTACGGTAAATTATTGGTAATTCACCTGGACTGTGCAGCACCAGTGCTGACTGTTCTCCACCAAACTGCAGCGAGCTGACGGGCTGCAGAGCAACCCCTGAGCTCCAGCTCTGTGCCACCCTAACCAGGGGAGTGGAGGAGGAACGTTCTCAAAACAACCAATTACTAAATCTTCTGGCAAATCAGCAGATCAGCTTCACTAAAGAAAGCACCTATCACCTTCTACACATGTCCAGTTTATAATGATTAATGCAGTTCATCAGGAGTTAACTTCGTTCTTCTTTTTCTTGTTTTTTACTAATACTCAGTCTTTACCTCAGGCAGGACAGAAAAACGCTCACACCAGCCACTCAGCATTTTCACTTCTTTATGGTTAATTGCTTCACTATAAAGTCCAAGCTCCTGAAGTTTCCTTCCCTCCCTCAAGGAGCTCTATGACATCCTGTTTTAAGTCCAGATTCCAAACCTTTATTTTAATTGCTTCTTGCTGGAAGAGTCCACATCCCAGTATGACTTTGGCCCTCCTATTAGAGACCTAAAGGAAGTCTCTTATATCCAGCCTGGTCCTGCTGAAGCAAGTCAGGGCACCCAGGCTTCCAGGACCTGTGATGATAATTGGGGTTTATCCATGTACTTTACTTCTAAGGTATTAACCAGTGTTTTTCCAACGAGAAAACACGCCTCTTAACAGTTTTGGCGGCAGGCAGGTATCAGAAACACCGAGCCTCCCTGCACACACTGAGAGAGCTTAGCACACACACAGACCAAGAAGTGACAGCAAGATGGGACAGAAATGCCCCCCCGAAAGCCCAGAGTGGGGTCTAGAGCTTCAGCAGGAGCCGGGAAGTGCCCGTTTCCATCCCAGAGGAGCCAACGAGATCGTGGTAAAAGAACTCTCCACCAGATCACAGTGATTCAGCAAAGATACTGCAAATATTCTGCCTCTCTCCGCACGAGTGACCCAAGAGGCCACGGCCTCACTCCCACCAAAACCAGAGTCCCAGCTCTGCCTCCTCTCCCCGTGGGGCAGTAGGACCCGCTCCTCTCCCCATCCGGAGCAAAGCCCACGGGTCCCAGACCCTCCCTGCCAGAAATCACCGCCGGGCACGGCGGCTCTCGGCTCTCACCCGGGCATCCTCACCGCGCCCTCCCCGAGCCCGACCGGGAACAGGACCCCCATAACACCTGTCCCATCCCCGCCCGAACACGGGGCCTTCGCTTCCCGTGCCCGGCCCGGCACGCCCCCGGGAGCCCGGCCCGGCACCTGCCCGGCACCTGCCCCGCTCCCCGCCCGTCCCCACC
>VZRF01005189.1:89594-128683 GCA_013396875.1 Vireo altiloquus | reverse complement strand
GGGCCGCGGGCGGGGCGTTCGGGCGCGCGCCACGCGCGGCCCTGCGGGGGTCCTCCTACGGCCCCGGTGCCGGAAGTGGCGTGAAAAGGCCGCGCGCTTCTCCTCGCCGCCTGCGCGCCACGGAGTCTCTCGCGAGAGCGGGGGAGGCGGGGTCAGGCGGCCGCAGGGCGAGAGGACACGGGCAAGATGGCGGCGGCTGCGGCGGCTATGCGGCACCTGGCGCTGGGCGCCCGCCTCGCCCCGCACGGCCGGAACGCCGGGCAGCGGCTCCAGCAGCGCAGGGGCCTCCGCCTCTCCGCGCCCGCCACCATACAGGTAGCGGGGAGGGCTGCCCCCGGCGCGGGTCCGGCCCTGGGGCGGGCGCGCGGTGACATGACTTCGCCCCCGGGCTGAGGTGACTCCCGGCGCGTGGGGAGTGTGCCCCAGCCCAGCCCGCCTGCTGCTGTCTCGCAGGTGACGGTGCGGGACGCGCTGAACCAGGCGCTGGATGAGGAGCTGGAGCGTGACGAGCGCGTCTTCCTGCTGGGCGAGGAGGTGGCACAGTACGATGGCGCCTACAAGGTACGTGGGGGCCGTTAGCGGCCCGGGAAAGAGCCGCAGCCGGGCCCTGACTCCTTTCTCCTACCCTGCAGATCTCCAGGGGTCTCTGGAAGAAGTACGGAGACAAAAGGGTGATCGACACCCCGATATCCGAGGTAAGGCTGCCCTGTCTCCTACCCTGGTGATCCCTCCATCATCTGCTCCCTGGTCCTTACCCCTCGGTTTCCTTCTATTTCAGATGGGCTTTGCAGGAATCGCTGTCGGTGCTGCTATGGTTTGTACATTTGCATTCCTCTACTTCTGGTTTTAAAAATTGAACTGTTTTTATGTAAAAAGACGCTAATACATTTTAATATATTTAACAGGCAGGGTTGAGACCAGTGTGTGAATTCATGACATTCAACTTCTCCATGCAAGCAATCGATCAGGTTATCAATTCTGCTGCCAAGACCTGTTACATGTCTGCGGGATCCATTGCTGTTCCCATTGTCTTCCGAGGCCCCAACGGAGCATCAGCCGGCGTTGCTGCCCAGCATTCCCAGTGCTTTGCAGCCTGGTACGGACACTGCCCCGGCCTCAAAGTCGTCAGTCCTTGGAGCGCAGAAGATGCCAAAGGGCTGCTGAAAGCATCAATACGGGATGATAATCCAGGTGAGCACAAGGAGGTCATGGCAATGCCTGCTACTCGATCCTAAGGAATGTCTGTTTTCACCAGATTAGTTAAACCCTAAACCACTCAGGGTTGATTTACTGCAGTTTTAGGGTACTTAAAAAGACACAGAGGGAATTATGCTTTCCCTAACAGTCCCCTGCCATGCTAACAATAGACTGATTTTGTGCTGCTGCTGGGTGCACAGTTTTAGTGCTAGTTTGGTATCAACCAGGAAATCTGTAAGCATTTGTAAATCTATCATAAAAGGGTTAAAAAGAAGGAAGATGAGTTAGGAGTTTTTGCATATATAATGCCTATGTAACTCAGTTTTACAGATCATGAAATTCAAATGATAAATTCAGAATGTCATTATTTAAGAGCAGGGCAACTTTGGTCTTTATTTTTCACAAACAGTAATTAAAAATATGAGACCTTTCTAAAACTAGTGATTGTACTGTCATGTACCAAATGTAAAATACCTGACCTTATTTCAGAGTAGTTGTGGAAAGTTTTTTAAATAATTCATTATTGAAGTAAAGACTTAGATTTACTTTACTTGCTCCTGCAAACATAGTCTTCACTCCCTTGTTGCCAGGTTGGGTTTACTGTCTTGAGTTGCTGGCGGACCATTAATGGTCAGTGCAGGCCTGTGCCTGCAGAGGTACACATTAACCCAAGTACGTTTCCTTCTAGTTGTGGTGCTGGAAAATGAATTACTGTATGGTGTTCCCTTTGAAATGTCTGAACAGGCACAATCAAAAGAATTTGTTATTCCCATTGGAAAAGCTAAAATAGAAAGGCAAGGTAAGCTGAGAAAATGTTTGTTTCCTTATTAATTGACATGCTTGGGGACTTTTCTTAACCTCTGGGTTGTTCAGGGTGCTGCTATCGTGGGGCACAGAAAAGTATTTCAAATGTTAAGTGTTCAGTCAAATGTTCTTTTAGCTAGTAGTGCGGTTTCATGTTCTGTTGCCCTTACAGGGAAATACCACCTGATTGTCCATATCCCAGCTAAAACTATACCCTTCTAGAGGATTCCATAAAGGATTTGTTCTGTAGTATAGAAGTTGGGTAGGTGATGGCTGCTTTCCTCACCTAAGTATGTAATTTTGGTCAAAAATGCAAAAAGAGATCACTGTAGTGTTTCAGCCCACTTGTTCATAATTTACCTCTGAATTACATAAATGTTTGAAAAGGATAATCTGAAAACTATATTAAATACCTCTTCAGTTCTCTGAATTCAAGGGTAAAGTTTGTGTCTTAACATGGTCCTTTCTCTCCTCATACTTTGTCTGGGCTCAGTATTTCAAATAAACCTAAGAACCTTAAATTTGCAAGTGAATCCTAATGCTACCTTAAAAGGAGTCTGAGGTCTAGAAAAAAGCTTTAAATCTTAAGAGGTTTTTTCTAACACTTGTTTCTGTTCTAGGAACTCATGTCACAGTAGTGGCACAC
This sequence comes from Vireo altiloquus, assembly GCA_013396875.1. Taxonomy (NCBI): domain Eukaryota; kingdom Metazoa; phylum Chordata; class Aves; order Passeriformes; family Vireonidae; genus Vireo; species Vireo altiloquus. The sequence continues at coordinate 126,036 of VZRF01005189.1, read as the reverse complement.
TCAAGACCTGTTGGCCATTGTATAGAAGCAGCTGCTGTACTTTCTAAAGAAGGTGTAGAGTGTGAGGTGAGTGGGGTTTGGGTTCCTTTCTCTTCCCCTGAAGTTGGGGAAAAAAATTCTTGTTCAGGTTCTGCAAAACTGTAGTGTATTAACTACAAGGGTCTTAATACTTGTAAGTGCCTTAAAAGCATGTGCCTTTCATGTTTCTGAATCAGAGATTGTATTAAGTCTTGTCTTTGGAGTCAGAACAGCTGAGAGTGCTGAAGGGGCTGTACCCAAACAGTGGTGAGTGACAGGCTCAGATCACACCAAGGCTCACACTCTCCCTTTTCCCCCCAGGTTATAAACCTGCGAACCATTCGACCGATGGACATTGAAACAGTGGAAGCCAGCGTGGTCAAGACAAACCATCTGGTAACTGTAGAAGGAGGTTGGCCCCAGTTTGGAGTAGGAGCTGAAATTTGTGCCAGGATCATGGAAGGTACCGAGTTTCACAGTACATTGATCTCATTCCCTACGCTAAATCCTGATTATTCTTGATGAAGCCAGGCAAAGGGTTATGTTACATCAGATGAGCTGGAGCTGTCTTGCTCTAGAGATTTTCACAGGGTGGATGAACAAACCCCAGAGTACATAAACAAGCCAGAACACCACTCTCTGGAATATTAGAGCTATAGGAACAGAATTGTTTTAAATAGAGTAAGATTAACAGATGGAATCAAGACAAAACTGTAGTACTTGGCAAGCTGACACTGTTTCCTGTTTCAGGACCTGCCTTTAACTACTTGGATGCTCCAGCTGTGCGTGTCACCGGTGCCGATGTTCCCATGCCTTACGCAAAAATCTTAGAGGATAACTGCATACCTCAAGTGAAGGATATAGTATTTGCAGTGAAAAAAGCTTTGAATATATAAGTTGTAAATAAATGTTTTAAGGTCCTGCTTTACAAGGCAGTATTGGTGTTGGGCACGTTGTATGCATAACTTCTGTTGTATAAAACTCCATGAACTTTTGTACAGTGGGGAAAGTATAGTGACCTCCCAAAATATTTATATGGGGTTACCCCCCAAGCCACACTTCATATACGCAACAATGTGGTAATGCTTGTTTATTCAACAGTACAGTTGGGTTAGTGCTACTGTTTGTGGAGAAATCCTGTTCTAAATTCAGAGCAAGGAAAAAATCCTCTGGTTGTGCTTGGCTCATAAGAACCAGAGGAGCTGTGCTGAACCTGCTGTAGCAGTGATTGAGTGCAGAGCTGCAAAAAGGAAGAGCAGGCCCTGAATGCTGTATGGCTGTAGGAGCCTGTGGTAGCAAGGCTCATTGAAAAGGAACGATCAGGCTGATGAGATGAAGCCCAGCCAGTCAGTGCAGCAGTTCAGTGCAGCTCTGAGCAGAGGCTGTGGCAGCCCTCAGGCTGGGTTAAGAGAGGGTGGCTGTGTCTGGTTTGAAGAGCACTCTGCACATGCAGAAAGGGTTCTGTACAAGAGCTGACATAAAGATCGCAAGTCTTTCCAGTATGTGATGGGAAGCACTACCTAATTTTTCCCTACTACCTGCCACATAACAGTGATAAAAAAAATATGTGCCCAGATGCTTTGCTTTTACCATTGAAATTTTTTGTGGTTTCTTTTTTTTCACTCCTCGCCTGGGCTGACAACAGCACACTCTAACTAAAGTTCTTGCAGTGCAAAATGAGTTAATGTATTCAGCTGCACTGACAGGTGTCTGGATTGTGTGTGAAGAGCTGGGAAGCAGTCGGAGCAGCCTTTTGGAGATCACTGGATCCCAGGGAGCTCTGGCAGGCCTCCCTCAGCAGCTTCTAGTACAGAGGGAAAGCTGCCTTGAGGAGCCTGTGCTGTGGGGCCTGCTCGGCACCTCGGCTGAACAGGGGAGAGGAGATACCTCTCTAAGCAGACAGAAAAGCTTGGGTCCTGTTTCTGATGAGCCAGGAGTATTTTCTAGGGTACTGCTTTAGCATAGGTGCTGTCTGGTTCTTGGGAAGTCTGGCTTGGAGGCTCAATCCCAGCTGAACATACTCACCACACGCTGCTGAAGGAATTCCATTAACATTTTAATAAAAATGACTGAATATCACAGGTTACATGAAACTTCGTACAGACATTCTCTGCATAGAAACAAACACTGATGTACTTGAATATAAAAAAATGGATTATCTATAATCCTTTAAAGTGCAATTTGTTTAAGGTTTTAAATCAAAAAGGATCTTTCAATAAAGTTTAAATGGTAGAATTAACTTGAAGTGACTTTGCATTTCATTAAATCAACAATAACATCCCAGTGCCCTATTACCTCCCACTTCAGCTGCTTCCTCATTTAAAAACACTTTCCCCTGGAGCTGCAGGTAGGATGTCCATTTAAACAAGCTTAATGAGACAGCATTTTAACTCCACCAGCAAAGATGGTGGGAATAAGATTTAATTCTCCAGTTCCCTCACCTGTGCAGTATACTTTAAGGGTTGGATTACGTGAAACAAACTTGTTGACTCCATGCAGCAAGAATTAAGATGAGTTACAAGTGCATGAAAAGAGCTGAAAAACCGAGCAGACTAAAACTACATTCCAATAATTTGAAAAAAGGGGTGGAATGGAGCTAGAAAAAATGCATGGATTCACCATCATCATGGTCATTCCTATTTTCAGACTTTTTTATTCAGCTATATAGAAGTTGCTGTACCCCTGAAACTGTAGCTAGAGAACACAGTTCTTGCAGCCAAGTAAAGACCAGAGTACTTATCCCAGCACGGCAAAGCATTTCGGGCAGGGCAGTGCTGCTACTCGAGGAAAGCTGAAACCAGGGAGAACAGAGCTGCAGCTGCTCCGTGCTGGTGAGTCAGTGCTGGTCAGGAGGGTCAGCACAGGAGGGGGAGAGGGAATTGAATCCTGGAGTGACCTCAGCTGATCCTCGGAGCACTGTAGTCGCACGTCTGTGTTTTCTTCAGAGTTCCTTTCTGAAAGTTTTGAATGGAGCTGAGCAAGGCTCCTCGGCTTGCGTCAGGCCGCGGCATTGGCACCTCTGTGCTCAGGGGAGGAGCTGCTGGTGGCAGGGGTGGCGGGGGCGGTGCTGGCGGGATGGACGATGCTCCTGTGAAGTTGAGAAGATGGAGTTTGATTATGCCGGGGATGTCCTGCCACAGACTGCAGCTGCTTGGCTGGACTTAGTACTGCACTAGTCACATCATCCCTTGAATGCCATTGGAGTGAAGAACAGAACAGATGGAAAATGCCAAAGTGGTCAAATCCTTCTATCTGCAGGTGAGTCATGTTGTCTGAGAAACCTGTGAAATGAAGCCTGAAGGGCCTCAGGACTCAGATGCAAAACATGACTCATATGTGATCTTGCACCAAGTAAAATAGAGATCACTTAATGGGACTTCACAGAGTCAGCTTCTATTTGTCCCTAGCGAGGCAGTTTGCTCTTGGGGACACGAACAGTAACAAAGACTAGAAGCAAATTTTCCTACCTGTTCTTACTAATGTAACTCACTTTACATTCCTATGAATGAAAGACCACATCACTGTAGTATTTGTGGTGACCATTTTGCTTGGTCAGATTATACTTCATTTTAAAAGTACTAACTGCAGATAGAGTTTTCTGGAACTGTTTTACACTTCCACAGTTCTGTTTGACTTTCTCCAAACATGTTGTAACAAATGGTTGTTTTGACAGACTGAATGAATCACAACACCGTCACACACACCTCCAGCCTGCCTCTCCTGTTCCCACCAGTCACCTTTGTACTCTGTCCCTTGCTCTCTATACCAGCCATATCCACTCTGTGCTTCTCATCCTGCCTCAGCCTCCACGTCCTGACTCCCTGCAAAGCCAGAGTCCACAGGGGAATACGCAGCTGGTACAGCAATGAGGGCCTGCATGGAGGTGTTTCCTGGCAGTTCAGATCCAGGCAAGAGGCCTCATTTGCCCCAGGCACTCTTCCAAGCACCCTGATCTTGTGCAGCTCTGCTGCTGCATATTACACCATCATTGCTACACAAGTAAAATAACAATGGGCCTATCTTGTCTCATATTCTGGAAGGAGTAAGAGCATAATGATTCATATCTTGGAACTACTCAGCAGTGAATTTCAACTCCATCATCTAAATCATGAGTTATGCCATAGGAAGAATAAAGAGACAAGTAGCACCTATTAACACTTGCTTCCAGTAGCTCTGACCTACTAAGAGGAATATACTGGTAAGTGGCAAGAACTGTGATAGCGGGCAAGGTAAAACAACATTAAGGCAACCAAGAGACTATTGTTCCTGAAGTAGAACTGCTTGTTAGAAGCAAGCAAATATCAAGCAGTTAAGCAACATTATGCCACTCAGACTCAAAAGGAATTTGATAAAGGACAAAGCTCAACTACAGAAAAAAAGCAAACAGAAGTTCTCTGTGCTCCATTTGCCTGTCAATTCCTCACCAACAATTGTTTTCAGACTAATAAGTAACAGTAAAAACAGAACTGCTGTTATTAAAACAAGCAGTTATAGATGAAAGACAATTCAAAACTCCCTCATTTTCTATTTGTACCAGTCTTTGAAGAAAGACTTTTCCCATATGGGAGCAAGCTCAAAATGCAGAGTATTCGCATCCAATTTTGCCAGTATACATTAATGGGCTGTGATTGTAGCACTTCCAGCTCTTCGGGAGAAATTCTAATTGGCATGAAAGCCTTCTGTGAAAACAAAGCATGGAAATACATATTGAGCTTATCTTCACTCTCTTCCCTTCCAGAGGAAATACTCAAGTCCTAATAGAAATACCAGAGATCAACTGAAACAATTTAACCTCCCTGTTGCATGTGGATCAACTGCTTTCTGAAGTAACCAAAACTTTACGCAATGGCAGCACAAACTGCAATAAATTGCATATTGGGGCCTTATAACTTATCCAAATCTGCTTTTTACACTTGCCAAAGATGTACATCAATTTACTATTAGAAATATTGAAAACCACTCCTGGCATTAGAGTCCTGTTTCTCTTGTGGATGGACTGCCAGGAAAGAAAAACTTAGCACTTGGCCAAAGGAAGAACAAGATGAAGAACAGTCCAAGCACCCATTTTAGTGGTTGGAGTGGTCAGAGCAGGATGCTGTAGGACTAGTGCACCAACCTACCCCAAAGAGATTACGTGAACTGCTTTAAAAGCACCAAGAGCACCTAATCACAAAAGAAATGGCTTCAAAGATATGCAAGAAGTGCAGAGAACAAAGACAAGATTTTTGTCTGGAACTGCAAGGTGAGGCTGAAAGAGACTATGCAAGTAGTTGTACAAGATGCAATAGGGAATGACCACAAAAGCAGTGGAATACAAATAAAATGGTAACACAGGCGATGAAAGAAGGCTCACGTTTGATACACACAGGGCAAAAAAGACACAAAATACTTGGTTCCCTAAGTATTATTAGGCCAAGACTCCATGTGTTATCTTCAAATTCTGATCCAGTTATTTTACAAGACTAGAAAAGACAGGGAAGTAGGGGCAGAGATCACCTTTTTTCCTGGAAAATTGTTAAATTCCTCAGGACTCATTATTGAAATTGAGCTGCTGACAACATCATGTAGTTAAACTCTTGGGAAACATAACAGAGAATTATACCCTTACACTCCAGCTCCACTTTAAGACATAAATACACACAGGTTCAGAATGGTATCTGACTAGCTATGAACATTACATATTGAACCTGTTAATTAAGAGCATGATTTAAAAAATCTTCATATGCATTCATTTCAGCTAGGCAATCAAAACCAAGCAGTCCTTCCCTTCTTGACACGAGTGATGCAAAAGAAATCTTAGTTCAACCACACGTATTCATATACATCTACATCTATAGATGAAATTGTTCTGCTCTACAGTGAAATATTTTCCTGATTTACTAGAAAAAAACATTTGAGACAAGTGCTCAGCTCTCACTAGACCCTTCCAATTCGTATGTTGAAAGACGTTGCTGCAAACACACATTTTATTCATTCATGCATTTGTAAGAATAAAACACTCAAACAAGAACTTACCAAGGGTTTTTACAGGGACATTTTTGTTAAAAGAGTGTGTTAAAAGGAATAGGAAGTAAATCAGATGCTGTAAACTTGATGCCTGAATTGAAACAAAAACTTAATTATGAATATAAAGTGACAGCAATTGTGCAAACAGCATTAAAAACTTGGCTGAGAATGGGATGTGAACAAAGAAAATAATTTTAGTGATAGTTTTTAAAGATGCTGTATTTCATTAAAATAATCTGTAAGAACATCCAGATTTTTTTTTCTTCTATTCCCTCCCAATACTAAGCAACTTCAAGATTTGCATCCAACTTTCCCATTCAGAAACAGAGCATCTTTAAAGAGATAAATCAGCATTAGCTTACTTTTCCGAAAATTCACGTTCAAAATGATGCATGCTCTATTGAAGACAGCAGAGAAAGAGAGAGGATACAAGTTAATCTTCCAGTTCTTGTGTCAAAGTAAGAAAAACAGATACTGTTAGCTGAAAAGTTAGTACAGAAGTCAACACGTTCTTACTCACTGACAAATAAGAGGACAGCAGATTGACTACTTCATATTACATTTACAATACTTCATCCAATTCTGAAAAATGAGTCACAATTTTCCATGCTCTAAGCATTATTATACTTGATCAACAAATACAACATACATGCTTTCACAGTTGTACATGCCATAATTCAAGCTTTACAGGATTAAAGTGCATTTAGAGAGATTTAGCAAAAAATCTGCAGGAAGATTAGCCATAGAAGACAAAATCCATTCAGTTCAAGAAACACTTTCTGCTGTATTAACACCTGTATTCACACTTATGGGTCAGAGACACTCAGGGAAAGCACTTCCTAAAGCATTCCAACTGTTTTACAGAAAGGTGAGGGACAGGAAAGATTCACCATATGGGTGCCAATGAAACATATGTCATACTGAAGGATTCCAAATAACTGGCACAGAAAAAGATTGTTAAGTACAACTCTTTCACTATTCCTGCAGGAAGCCCAGAGAAGCAAAAGTGACACCCTCCAAATCTTTCCCTGTTGAAAGAGATCTTGCTGCATGTTACTGGTTTATTTGATTTAGAAAATATCCAGTGAAATTTTAAATAACCCATACCACACTGTTCTGCATCCCTTCTGATCCTAGCCACAAAGAAAATTAACAGATTTTTCACAGAAGCAAAAAATTGTGGAGAAAAAAAAAGAACCACACTGGAAGAATGCCAGAAACACAGGATGTTACATTAGAGTCACTTGCATGATCTAACAATGTATTTCAAATACATTATTTAGCCAAGTACCTGCAACACTACCAGCCCAAAACATTCTCACCAACATGAACAGCCCATGAGAGCCAACATTTCCAGAAGGCACCATTCCCCTCAGAGCAGGCTATGCTCTCAGTCCTGGCAGCTGCCATTAGATAGCAGAAGCCAACCATCCTTTTATTCCTTGTTTTCCATCGACTCTCCCAAGGACTCTGCTGCAAGCCAAGCCTCAAAAGGCCTTTGTTCAGAGACAAAGCACCTCTCAACATGTGAGAAATCCCCTGAAAGACATTTCTTCCCCTGGGCAGCCTGGAACCCGTTCCCCTTCGGTCAGTGTCTCTCTTCACATACCCACACTCTACATACAACTAGTTACAGGTCAGGAGGAGAGCAAGAGCTTCTCTTGAGGGCACTTCTCATCAGCCATAGCTTTGCCATAGTATTGTATCAGCAGGATGCTTTGAGATGCCTCAGTTCTAACACAGCCATACCAAAGCAGACAAACAGACTGAAAGCCTCAATGCCTTTTTGAGAATCATCTCACCACACTGACACCCATGAGCAATGCAGTATAGAGGTAAATATCCTTAGTAAGTACAAGGAAACCAGAAGAGAGAAATGCAAGCTACAGATGCATTGTCACAAATGAAGTCCTCCTGCAGGACCAGTGTGTCTTTCCTCAAGGCAGTAATAGCATACTTGCTTAGAAGTGCTAAAACTACAACACTGATGGTGAAAAAATCTAGTTTTCTCTTAGAATTAATATCTGAAATTTCTTCTATGAAATCTACTCACAAAAGCATTCCTGAAAATGTGACACTTGTCTTTACACATCATAAACAGCATCCAAGCCATCGGCTCACTAACACCCTCCCCAATGTGAGGACAGGTAGGGCCACAAGCACCATGTCAGACAAAGCTGATCACCACAAGTCATCAGGAGCACACTGGCACAAGATGACCAACAAACACACTGTGACAATATGGCTTGAACTGAAACAAGTTTTGAACACAAACCTTAGCTATTTTGATCCACATCTGCACATAAACCTACATCCCATGCTTAACACTTGAAAAAGTTTTCAACCAAGTTCCAACAAATACAAGTCAAAACATAACTAAATGGTAGTTTTATTGGGAAAAAAAAATGCTCCCTAAACATCTGTCCATTTTGGAGGCACATTTCAGCTACTTCCCTCTTAAAGCCCACAAAACTGCCAGCAAACCCTCCAGCTCACAGTCAGTGCATCCAGAGAACAGCACTGTTACTGTGCAACACAGTAACAGTCATAATCTTGCTTAGGCTAACTGGGAGAAATTAGTTCCTACAATACACACTCCTCATGCCCTCAACTTGAAGGAGAAATTACTAATTTGAATTTCAGCATGAGTGATTTGAATTACATCACAGCGACTGCAGTGTCCTTTGAAAGACTATCCATAGCAAACAAAATTTGATTGCATTGCTTTGGTTAATGAGTTGTGCTGTGTAGAAAGTTCCTGGACTAGAAATCCTATGACAAGAATCACCACAAAAAACATCAATGCCATGGGCTGCTTCCCCTCTAAAAGTGTATTCTGTTAACATCTTTTGTTATCAATATTTGCCAGTACTCCTCTTCCAGCCTTTCAGTCTGAAGCACATCCACTACTGCTCAACATTCAGATTTGTAATTAAATCTTCAGAGCACTTCTATTGCCCACTCAAGCAGATTCTTCACCACTTCCCACCCCTGTCTTAAACATTAGCAAAACTCTCTGCACAGCCATCCAGCAAACTGAAAAACAGAACTGGCCAAAAGTAAAAAAGATATTATTTTTAACCCAAATCAATCTTGTTTCTGGACTTGTTTCTATCAACTCTACTGGGTAATCAATGGGCTGTAGCAGAACTGGGGAGAATTATGAAGCTTAAGCCACCAAATTTGTCACATCCAGAATTCCTGAAAATATATCACAGCAGTACAGGAATAAAGAGACAATACAGAGAAACAAGGGATGAACAAGCAGTATTTCAGAGTCAACAGACTATTAACACCAGAACAAATGCATACTGCAACATGAGGCCCAAAAAATGCCTGTAAAGGAGCAATGCGGGTAGGCTTGGACTAATACAGACTTCAAAGCAAGCACGTACACCCTGGCTAAATCATATAATGTTTATCTCAATAAAGGTTATTAAATGAAAAAGAAAACTATAAGAAGGTTCTGTATGATCCTCAGACAAGAGCTCATGCCCACACTCAGGCTGCCACAAGGTAACTGTAATCTCCGTGTTCCATCCTTGAAAACCATCATCCCTTAATAGTCCTTGGGAATGACATCCACCACTGAGGGGCAGAGGGAAAAAAAAAACAATATAAAAAAGATAAACACTGTAATGATTCTTGAACTTACCTGCTGTGGAGGGTGGAGTAGGGGATGATGGAGATGTTAAAGGGGAACTTGCTCCAGAGCCTGCTAAATAAAACAATAGTCAAGTAACTACAGCTGTGGCATTGTGCTCCAACACAGACAAGACAGACTGCTGAAAGCAGGCCAACTTTATTGAGCAAAGATCCAATCCTGCTTCCACATCTTGGGAAAGATTCCCATTCATGGCAACAGTGGCTTTACAGCACAGAGTATAAGAGAAGACCCAGACACACAGGAAATACACTCAATATTTCGCAATGGGAAACATTTCTATTTGCTGCTTAGGCTGTTGGATTTCAGCATACAAATTCTGTTCTCCTTAAAAGTTGTGCCAATGCATGGGTGGCACTCCAACTCTCCAAAGAGATGATTTTCAGTCAGTTGCTGTATTCCACAGCAAGCTGCTTTTGGACACATTTTAGCCAAGCAAATCATCACTAGCGATCTGTTCCATAGTATCAACTATGCCTTTTAACTTCATGAAAACCTGTCAAAGGCTCTGTTGTTTTAAATTTTGGCACTGAAGCAGCAATTAAACAGATAATTTTCTCATTCATCTTAACACCTTACTATGTAATACCACCAGAGACCACCAGAGAGTCTCCCTGACGACTGCATTATTTAATGGCCAAAGTAATGGATGTTGTTGTTATTCAACTCAAATATCAAACAGAATGAAGAAACTGATAATTTTTTTTTGAGGAATGGAGCACAGAAGAGAAGAGACATTACTTTAAATTAGGCAGCTGAAAATATAACATCGACAATATTTTTAAGCCCTAAATTTATCTATTATTAAATACCTAAAGCAGTGGTATCAGACTTTGGTAGTCAAATTTTAATATTTAAAGTGTTGGTAATCCTAAATCTTTTCAGACAGGAAAAAACACTAATAACAAAAAAGCTGACATAGCTATGTAGAAGCAAATTCTTCTCTCTGTAGTTACCTGAGTTATTCGAGTTGCTGTATTTGGCTGAGTGTTCTTCCCCACTTCCATTGGCAGAGCGTTTTGACTTCTTGAAAAGGAAGCAGATTGCACAGAATAGAAGACAGGAACGAATAATCACTTTCTATGATAAGTATTGAACTGACACACAGATTTCTAACAGCCATCCACTGTATTACACAATGTTTTTAAATGCTCAACATCCCTCTCCCCATACCCTGCACATGCTGATGTGGTTACAAGAGCAGCAAGGCTGTTCTGTGCTCAAATATCTCTAGCCAGGCACCAGGGAACTCCAGGACCCTGACTACAAGGGAAAGGCAGAAAACTCATCCTCCTCAGAAAGGAAGAGCAACACAGACAGTTCTGCAGGAGCAGAGTGAAACAGGCTCCAACACCTCCCCAGGGAGAAGGACAGAGCAGAGCAGCTCACCTGGGTATGTGCTGCTAACCAAGACTGGTTTCATACAGAAACCTCAAACATGTTACACCAATATGCAAGTCAGCTACCACTGTAATTTAAAATTTTTGGTAAATCTATTCCTTAGCTAAAGAAGTGAAAACAACCAGGAAGTAGTGCAGAAAAACATAGGAAAGAGTAGTCATGTACCTATAGCTAAACCTGTGCATGATAAACATTACATAAAGATACACATCTTTTTCTGTGGGGGAAACCTATTTAAAGGTTGCTTACTTTTCGTGCCAAGATCTTCCTTTTCTTTTTTTCTTCTTCAGAGCCATGATGTGATTGAGCTCTTGTCAGCCTTCTGTGCTGGTGAATCTTCAAAATTAAGGAAAATATAGAAAGAGACCATATTAAGATCTTAAATGTTTAAAAACAACATGTTTGGGACACAAGAAAACATACTGTAGTCACTTTGCATGTTTGGACTTCTTTTTTCATTTTTGATTTCATCTTTACTGTTTCTGGTAGAAGATGGAGACTTGTACTTAAGTTAAAATTATCCTCCAACTTGGGAGCCACTACCTGAGAAGCTACACCTCTTAAAACAGTGAAATGCCATACAGTCAACAGCTGTTATACAACTCCTCACATTACATTTTTAGGAAAGCAAATCTGTTGGTGAAAATCTTTATTGCTCAAAATCACTTTTGAGTAAAAACTCACTTTCTGCATGAAAAAGTGGTAAAAGGAAATGAAATGTCTGTCAGAAATAAAGAAATGCAGACATTACCAATTTCTGTTCTTCTGTTAATCGCTTTTCTATGCATTCCTTCGAGATTTTCAATGCCTCTTTTAGCTTAGTAGGAATCTAATACAGAACGGGGAACAAAATCATAGCACAAAATGTGATAAAGGAAACCGCAACTTCCCTGATCAAAACTCAACCATTTATCTGATCACATTTCTCATCTAAAGCCCCAAGATGTGACCCCATTCCTTTAGTGAAGCAGAAAAGACAACTCTAGATGCATGTTTTTCTACTTCAAATCTAGCTACAGATCAGCAGGGACAAAGAAACACCAAACCTGTAAGGGATACACTAAAAGCAAGGACAGATAACTACTTTGAGACTCCAGTCACATCCCCAAATTTCCATGAGGCTGACAACACAAGACACAGGGCACATACTCTCCAGGACAAGTGCCCTGGGGCAGCTCCCCATTGGGACCAGACACAGCTCCTGAAATGCCCCAGTGCTGATGGTCTTATGTAGCAAAATTAGCTTCCACAGGCCTTTGCAATGTGTTTCCTCTCACTGCAAGGGACGCACATGACTCACCCTCTGCTCAGACAGAGCATCACCATCATTTACACAAACGGGCTCTAGTTCAGCAGCTGCTCTTGAACACTGCTGGGTCACATCGTGCCCTCCTCTAAGGGGTGGCACAACATTCTCAGGTACAATTTGGCAAAGGAATCCAATCACTGATGGCAAGAGCCATAGAGGCATATAAAGCCAGCTCCTCAATCCCCTCTGTCAATTGGTATGTAGCTACCCACATCCTGGCACTTCCACAAACATCAGCACATCAGTGTTCAACTCTACCTTAAACTGTGGTTTCTCGGAGTTTGTTAGCAGGACATCACTGAATAATCTGTGAGTTTATAAAAAAAAAAAAAAAGGAATATTATTCCCAAGAGACAGGCAAAACCAGAATGAGAATACTATTGGTTCACTTAAACCTCTCTTTCTCCTTTTGCTTCTCTGTCCTCAACCCTTGGCCACAGGTTTCTATGTACTGCTTTTTGTTTTCTAGGCACTGCTGTAAAATTAGCAGCACCTAACCCTCAGAATGTAGCCACTACTTATGGCAGAGAAAATCGCTTTGGGTGAAATATTTCGAAAGTGGATAGAACGGGTACAGTTATCAAAGGCAGAGAAGGGTTCCCCTCCAATAATGAATACCTTTTCCTTAAAAGTATATACATTCTTTATTTACAAAAAATTTCCAGGGACTTTATTTTAAATTTCACCTAAATAAAATCATTGCTCTTGTTAAAAAACATTCTATTAGTACAACTCTTGTCTTAGAAATAAGAAGGAACATGTGAAAGATCAACTGGACTTAACATTTGAAAATATCTGCATTCTTGCCTGTCCTTTAGAAATGGCAACTAAAGCAAATATTGTAATACTTTTGCTCTCCCCACTATGGCGTCAGCAGAAACATCATAAATGATTGATCCTTTTCCATCTGAAACAAAGACACTAGAGGGCAATGGTAGTCTGAAAATAAACTGTTTAGTCCATTTCAAAATACTTTGTCCTGGAGAACATACTAGAAAACTGTCACAGAGAGACCTCGATCCTAGTTCTTAGAAAAATATTTCTGAGTTGCTGTTCCCTGTGGAAAATTATCACAAGCTTATACTAGAGAAAACAAATTCACATCTAGAATCAAGTTAATTAGGGAGAGTATTCAATGAAAAATTCAGAAATAAAGCAAATTTTAAAATATTTCCAAAAATCCATGAAAGTTCATCCTTGTTTACCGGACTTTCTGATCCTTCCAGATTACATGTTCTTATGGCTATAATAAATATTTAAATTATATTAATTGCTTTAAATTACATAATTGCATTGCGTATCTATGTAGAACGCTTTTGTAAAGAGTATTGGTATAAAGGGAATATAGTTTAATATCTTACATATCAAATGCAGCTGGGCATAGATTGTTTATTCAACATCTTTAAACACCTGTAAATTTCTACATTCACAGAGTTTTCCTATAGTATTTCTCCCCTGCTTACATTGTTCTCTCTACCTCCCACCTTTAAAGCAGAGGAGGGGAGGAGAAGAAGGACTTGAAGGATGCAGTGACTCTTCCCAACCAGGAAATTTGAACTTCAGAGCAGGCTCTAAATGCACTGCAATCTGTGCTGTGAGATCAGACCCAGATTTAGGTATGGACAATCTGCCATTTAGGAGGTCCCAACTACAGCATCCCACATTAAGAAATAATAAAAGAACCTCCCAGCAGAACTGTGGTTCCATGCCCAGCATGCTGGTGACATGCCACAGCATGGGGACAGCAATTTCCCCAGAATGCTGTGCCCTAACTGCAGGCAGGGTGGCACTGCAGATAGGTGTGGTCCCCACTCAGTGACATACTTTCTGCACCCTGGCTTTGCCCCATGCCTGCCCTCACCCCTTCACTGCATACTGGGAAGGCAGCCTGTAAAGAAATTTATTCTGTCTATGCTTTAGAGAATCCCTAAGCCAGCCCTGCAAGAAACCAGACAGAATTTCCATACTACATTTCATATCCAGAGCAGGTCTGAATATGAGCAAAGCAAGAAATCTATTTCACCAGTCCTAAGTAAACTGATAGCAAAATCTACTGAAGTAGGTCTGAAGGGGACATGCAAAAAGACTCCTAATTCTAAATCCTTTAAACCAACCTGTACATGATCTCAATCATGCCTGCATTACTTTAATGGCTGGATTAATTTAAACCATGCTAAATTAAGTGCATACATAACAGCTCCAATACACCAAGAGACAAAGAAATGTTAAATGCACATATTAACAAGGGATGGGTTCTATGAAGCCTCTCAAGCTTCACCTGAGACACATGCCTCAGAACAAGTAGTAAACCTTTCTAAAGAGGAACAAGAGCAGAAAGTTTCTTCCTTCTAAAATAATTAAAAACATTGCTATGAATACAAAACAAGTCGAACAGGACTTACGGCATCTGTAAGAGCCGTGAGACAGTTGGCATCCCATTCTTCAGAGCTTCACAAGTCAGAATGGACTCCAACACTGACACTACCAAAGAAAGAGTAAGAATGAACACATTTTTACACAGCAGGATAGCGAGTGATTTAGAATGAACGTCTGGCACTGCTGTGTGATGCTCCCCTAAGTATTGCATCAACCAAGCAGTGATGAAGCTCTGTGGCATGTGGTTTTTATTACAGCAGTACTATTACACATAGAAGCTTTTCAAGAATGTTAGACATGAGGAAAGGGAATCCAGGCATCTCATTATTTGCTAAACACTGCTTTATCACTCAGTTAAAAAAAGTTTTATTAATACACTACATATATTTCATGAAGAACACATTTTGTATTTGACTAAATTACTAGTTCTTTCTACACAGGTTGCAAAGATCTCAAGCTGTTATTTCACAGCACTTCAGCTTAGGTAAAGTCTAAGAGTGTACCCAGGGAGCTGCGACTGAGATGTTCTGCACTGCGTACTAACCAACAAACACTGATGGAGCAGGAGGGAAGCTCTCCACTGGAATCGTGTCTGGGGGTCTTCCATAGGTCATTTCATACAGTAAGTGTCCAAAGCAATGAACATCAACACCCTCTAAAGTCTGTGGGGGAACAAAAAAATAAACCCATGAGTTGTTCGTTTTTCACAACTGGTTAACCTAGTGAAATTGCATGTGAAGATAGAAAAGAGGAACCATTAACACAGCTCCTAACCACAACCATTTCCCTGCATAACTGTAGCTCAGATGAAATCTTCACGCCACAAGCTAAAGCAGCCTCTGTAGTCTTTCTGTACATGATGGTACAAAAGGGAGAGCAGTGTAGTCAAGTTCTGTAAAAATGTGTGAAGTAGTAAACTATTCACACAGCAGTTTAGAGATCCATACACCAACAGAAACCCCAACCAAGCCCATTTTCCTAGCTAAGTCAAACAGTAAAGAATGAGATTCATAAAATGGGAAGTAGATAAAAAGATGGGAAAAAATGCATACCAAACAAACCTAGGAGAGTCTATTTTGCTCCTCTTTACGTTTGTGCAAGCTGTACATACATGCTAAGCTCCCAGACAGCCTATTTCCAAGATTTCTGAATCATGTTTAAACGTAAGAGGCTTCTCTTACTGGAAGAGGCTTTGATGGCACTAACAGATTTGGACTAACCATGAATTTGTAATCATTTCCTTGACAACAGAGTAGAACTTGTTTAGCAAGGTCAGCAAGCAGCTATCGCATGATGCTGCACAGAATTTATTACAATGAGAACCTAAAGGCAGGGCAAGATGCTGCTGCAATAGGGCAAATTTGTTTTCATATTTTTGCAGTAAGATAAATATTTTGCTTTGCAAGCCTGCAGTCAAACAGACACCCCTCAAACAATTAAAAATAACCTTTTGAATAGCTAGAGATTTGCAAGCGTCCAATCAATTTTCCCAGTATCCACCAAAGACAAGGCTGACTGCTGCTCCCAGCTAAGCACAAGTAAATAGCTATGCTCACTGTGCAGACATAAAAGCAAAACTGTAGCAGATAATATGCACTTTCCTATGAAATACAGACCAGGGTGGAAAGAGATCTTAAAACAACTGCACTTTACCTCTATTTGTGCTGGCACTGTTGTCATAAAAACACTCTCCTGCACTCTCCCTCCACTTGCTTACCTTTGGCCTCAGCCTCACTCCAGTGCGCTGCAACAAAACTGCTGTGCAGCCAGACAGTGGTTTGGAGGAAGCAGAAAAGGGATTTGACGGAGAAAAGCTCAGATTTAAAAGAATGGGCTTGAGAGAGTTTTTTTCAATCTAGTCAGTTCTCCACAAACAAAGGTTGAGCACAAAGATTTGCATTAGAGTCAGATGAATTCTTTGTCTGAACCTTACATTAATTTTCCGAAACTGTGAAAAGTATGATCGATAAAATGATGGAAGTCCCAACAAGGAATTTTCTAGATCCAGTAACTTGCAAGTATCCCCATCCAGCATCACATTGGCAGAGTGAAGATGGCCGTAAGGAAATCCTTTCTCATGCAAGAATTTTAATACCTGAAAAAAATCCAATAGAGAAGCACTGTCACAAGATGCTCCGATGATCTCAAGATCATAAGATCATCAGCTTAAATGCTCCAATACTAAAGCAGATACATAATAAATGAGGCTCCCATTTGGAATGCTCACTCAACTTGATCTTCCATCTACATCCTCTTTGGCTGACTATTCATTCCCATTTCACTGGTAGCATTTTTCACAAAACAAATATTTGATGCTGATTCTCAAAGCAGGCTTATGGACACCTCCCAAAGAGATCTGGAAATTAAAATTCTACTGAGTATGACAGTCTGAGTAAAAAATACTTTAGAACACACTAACCATGAACTTATGGCACATGTTCTGCAGGCTATGAGTTACTTCTTTCCTTTTTTACACAAGGAACAGACTACATTATCACCTCTCTCCCATTTAAGCTCCAGACACATCAACTCCATTTTTTTAAGTGAGGGGTCATAAATGGTCTCACACATATATATATCTAAATTCAACTCAGCAGCTTATCTCAATTTACACTTAGCTTTGAAATCTGCTGCTGAAATAAAGCTTGTGTGCTCAAAGAAGTTTGTCCACTTTTTGTAGTTAGACCAGTCAGCCTCCAAAAAAATAAAGTAAAAAAGCTGGTAAATAAAGAAAAAAAAAAGGTACCTCTAATATTTGCCTTCCATATGTTTTTATTTGCTGAAGTTCAAGACCTTGAATTTTTTTAGGATTGCAATACTTCTTCAGGAATGGGTCTTTTGGCTTTGCCTTTAAAAGAAACACACATATCAAGTGTCATGCCCAGAAAAGTATTTGTCTTAGTTTGCTTAGCAATTGATGGCAAACACTTTTATAAAAAACATGTATGGTCATTCTAGCATATGTTCTGCCATTTGAGTTGGGGATAGGGAGAAGACATTACCTTATAAATAAGGTCCTTTAGTGTCCCTTTTTCACTGAATGGTCTAATAACCAGAGCTGAAGATTCGTTGGCAGTGGCAAAAGTGATTTTGTAAATATAGGGATGCTAACAAAAGAAGAAACTGTAGGTAAATTTTATATGACAGATTTTATAAATCATTTGAGTTCAATTCACAAGTAAGAAAAGATCAGCCCGAATTGCATATTTAAAGTAGTAAATTGGATTCTGCCAGTGACATTGAATAACTCAAGTTATTCAGTCTTAACCTGGAGTAAATGCAAAGAAAACTTCACAAAGACATTATTCAATTAACATATAAATTAAAAACAAAAAAAATCCATTTCAGCCACTCTTTCACACGTTTAACATCCTTAAAGAAAGACTCCAGAGACTCCTTTTGGAGCCAAATGCCAGTTCTTCAGACAGAGGTGCCAACTGGATTTACAGCGTGGCATTTCACAGGAGATTAAATTGTACAGCCTCCATTGCAGCTCTACTAAGATGCTCCTGTCTTGAGTCCAAAGAACTGAAAAAATAATGATATTCGTTCCACTGCCTCATCCACTGTGCCTGAGAATAAACCAGCTCATCGGTTAGCAACTATACCTAAACAGCATTATTCTAACAGCCTAAAGGTGTTGAGGAGATGAAATGAAAGCACATGATCTCACAGTACTGCACAAGAAGAAAAAAACTGAATTAACCACAACACTGAATCTCCTGTAATAATCTTGCAAGATTATTATTTGTGCTGAGAACATGTTACCTCATAGTATATGGGAAATGTAATTAAAAGGTTTGCAAACCTTTAATGAAAGCAACTCTAAAATTACAAACTATGTCAACTAGGCTACATGTGTTTTTCCAAGATCAGTCCTTGACATACACTTTTGTGCTAGCACAATTTAAAAATCTTCAAGTAATACTCACAGAACAGGAAGAAAGAAGTTTCACAGCATACTGTAAATCTCTGTCAGACAAGTATTTATCAGGGCCAAGATCAGCCTGGAAGTAAGCAGGAAAAGAATGGCATTATGATACATATTGCATTCCATAGAGAAAATGTGATTAAGTGTTCTACCTTGGCAAATTAGGACAGAAGTTTGAAGGCATATTTTGAAGAGCAAGCAAGGAAATTACACATACAGAATGAAACCTGAAGAGGCTGAATAAGGCCATGGTTTTAGAACACAAACAGTCTGACCATAAATAAGTATTATTGCCTCTTTCCTCCCACGGACCTGACATGCATTACTACCACTGAATGAACTTTGCCAACCCTAAACTTGGGGGACTGTGTACATTAGGAACTGATAAGGCACCTTCTTCCTCTACAGCAAGAAAAACTTCCCTCCTCCCCCAGGCTTTAGTGACCTCCGCTCTCAAGTGAAGTCTCACAAACAGCTGTACTCATACAACTAACAGAGCAACACATTTCAGCACAGGAGCAAAAGCAACTGTTAAAGGAGCAATTCATGCCCTTCTCACCTCTTAGTTTGTCAGTACAACTAAAGATCCGAGTAGGAAAACCCCTGACTTTAAAAAGGATCATCTCATTATTTTCAGTGAGAAAATTTATATTATGATCAACAGCCACATCAATACAACTAAAGAATCCTGAGGTGCAGGTTTGGGAACAAATGACCAGGCACAGGAACTTCCAAACTGGATTTTCCACAACAGGAAAGAAATACAAGAAATTCCCACACCACACATCTGCCTAAGGGCTTCCAAAGCTCCCTCAAAGCCCGAGCTCTTCAAGCTCTCTTCCCCGTCACTCACATATGGTAGTCAAACTTTGAGTGAAATTGAAAAAGACTTAAGTATGAAATAAAAGCATAGATACCCAGCTTAACACTAGCCGTTCCTTTGGTTGATTCTTAATTTTCATTAAGAAATATTTCTTACGTATTCGCCAACCTACCAAAAAAGTAAAGAAAAAAGTCAGCAGCAGCTTTAATTAAACACTGCTAAATCACACAGCTTACAGGCAGGACAAGGCCTATAAGCAAAGACAGTATTGGACTTAGGACAACTCATAGAGTTGGGAAGAAAATCAGCTAAGTTTTCATGCACACATGCCCTTCTTACCTATATCTTTTAATGGTTCAACTACTTCCCACTTTGGCTCTGATCGGAAGAACATTGAAACATGTTGTAAGGCAATTTCTGGAAAGAAAAAAAGGAGACAAAGAGGGAGAAAAAGAAGAAAAAAATTTAAACGTTTTTAAGACACTATATGATGTAATTATCCACATATGAGGTAAGATTCAATGCCAGAAGGAATTCAGGAATTCAGACTATAAGTCAGCAAAATCAATTCAGAAGGAAATCAGATAAAAACTCAGTCAGAGGGCATTTGCATTTTTAACCTGGTAACTCAAATCCAAAGAGAAAACAGAGAAAGCACTGCTTGGAAAACTTAGCTTACCAATCTCTATTCTATCTGTACTGGATCTACATTTCCAAGTCTAAATCACAGCTCAGATTTCCCAGGCTAGGTGTACACAACATCAGAACATCAAGTGTTTCTGCTATACCTGTAAAAGTGCTTCTGTGTCTTTAACATCCATCTATGTGGCTATTACTAAGTGTAGTTTATGTAAACTAATTAGTTCTGTTTCACTCTGTGTTATTGTGCCCTTTTCTATGCAGGCAGAGCTATTTGGCCAGCTATCATGAGCCTTCATACATTTTGGGGGCTCAGGGGAGGACACCCATCTGGTTAGTGAATTCTCCCACAGCTGGGAACACAACTGGTTTATTCATTCAGTGACTTGAGGGGAAATCTCAATGAGAAGTGGGGGGGGAGAAAGAGAATCATGCCAACAAGGAATTTTCTCTAACATGGCTTATCTTGGCATAGAAACACAGCAAAAAGGTAAGGATGCACTAATCTCTCTGCATTGTATCTTCTTTCTTTAGAAATGTGCTAGAAAAAAAAGTGTAATAAATATTATCTCTCTCCTCCAGTATTTAAGAAATGACCAACTGATAGCATCTCTAAAGACCATAGGCAATGATGTGTGTCACCAGCTTCCCAGCAACTTGCAGGAAAAACAGTCTTGATGAAAGTGCTCAGAATTAACACAGAAGTCACAATGTCTCCATTAGAATTTAAATTGCTTGCTCAGCATTAGCCAGACAAACTGCATCCTTAAAGAGTTACTAATAATTTAGAACTCCTGCGCAGCTTATCATAAACATCCGGGAAATGTTCTTTGCACTTTGAAGCTGAAGACACAAGAATGTTACATAAAGGGAGAGAAAAAAAGACAAGTGAAAAGGAAGCAGTGAGTTCCTGCTTCAGCAGGCTCAGCTTCTAAGGAAACAAGCTCTGCATTTTGCAAAGAGTTTGCAAAATTTGTGGAGTGGGTTTCATCGCTAAGAGGAAATGTTTTCAGTCTGTAAGACAAATATTTAATGATATCCAACGGCTGAAGCAAGACAAATTTAAAGAAGAAACAGTAATGAAGAAACTGATCGTTGGGATATCATTTTAAGAAATAAAGTAACTTTCCAATATTTGTGGGAAGAGGGTCTAGCTTAGTCTAGCCTTGAAAAAGTACTCAACCCAGCTCAAACAATTAGTTCTAGAAGTCTAACACCCCAAAGCAAGGGTAGGAGCTGGACAAAATAACCATAGTTCTTGAAAGATTCAGTGTTCAGAAGGTGGGCTGTTTTAACAGAACACTAAGCTGACAGACTTACACTCTGACAGACAAATTATTTCCCAAGAGCAACTATTTTCATTTTTTATGAATTGTGAAAAGTAGATGTCACTCTCACCAACCCCCATCCTCCACGTTCTGCTTATACAGATCTTGACCCTCTTCACTCTTCTGTGAAATAATTCAAATATTTAGATTTGACAATCCCAGCAGGATCCATGCAGAGAGCTGGAGAAGCATTATCATAAACAGTCACATTCACAGTATGATAATTTTGAAGATTGCTCCCCCAATCAGTGTAGATCCTAGCTGTAGATACACAGCACATGCTGAAGTCAAACTGTAACACAGTTTTGTATTTCCTACTTACCAGTGTAATTTACAGAATAGCTGTTTGGGTCCAAGAATTTCTTCACCAGTTCACAGTTAGACAGTATGTGATGGGTAGTAATTACATCCAGATAGGCCTGGAGTCCCTTCTGTCTTTCAG
Organism: Vireo altiloquus; assembly: GCA_013396875.1. Taxonomy (NCBI): domain Eukaryota; kingdom Metazoa; phylum Chordata; class Aves; order Passeriformes; family Vireonidae; genus Vireo; species Vireo altiloquus. The sequence goes on along the minus strand of VZRF01005189.1, from coordinate 104,099 downwards.
CGATGAATTCACGCTCCATATTTCCAATCAACTTTTTTGGAGGAAGAGGTAGACTTAGAGTTGAGATCTTAAAAAGAGAGGAAAAATTACTAATCCTACTCTCAAAATACTTCAAGGATATAAAACTAGCAACCCAGAAAGTAAAAGACTCTCAGCATCATGCTAACTACTGGATAACTCTTTTTGTACTGTGTATGTACAAGCTTTTATATTTTTCCTAAGCATTGTTATCAGAGTCAGATGACAGCTCACACCCCACTGTGAAGAGGTTAGTAAGTGGAACAACACAGAAAATATAAGGAGACAAGTTTTTGCTAGTGAGTCATACATTTAAGATCACTACACGAAGCTTTCAGATACTAGAGGGCTACAATTTTCAGCCAGATCCTTTCTATGACGTACTTCTGCCACAGCACAAAGACGATTCACACCTTACCATTTTTTTCTGGGTATGATTTAAGCTTTCTTATTTCATCAAGAGCAGATTAGTAACTTTCCTCTGCCTCTATGTATTTGTAGGTAATGTAAAGCACACCTTACCAGTATTTCAAATTGGTAATTTCAAATATGGTGCAGCTTTTCCATTTTATCTTCTGAATTTGTTCCTGGACATATTTTAAACATTTATACATCTTTCAACCCAGAAATAGCTGCAATCTACCAGGGGATGTACAGTAATTGTTTTACACTGACATAAGAGATCCAAAACTTCAGGAAAAAAAAAGAGAAATCCTTTGAAATAGGACAATGAAAAAAATTCAAAGCCTTGTGTAAATCGGATCAAAGAGATCGTCTTTAGTGTTTATATTCAATTATGTAATGTGAATTGCCAGAATACATTTTTTGTGTTGTTAACACATCATTGTCCTGCAGACCAAAGCATTTGGCTTTGGTAAGCTGAATCTCCATGGGAGTTATCTTTAAGAATTGTGTTTTGCAGGAATCAATTACACCAGATACAATAACCTCATTTCTAAAGCAAACAGTTCACCAGGGAGAAAACAGAGACTTTTGGTGTTTAAAAAACTTTCATTTTAAGTAGTGGAAAAGATAACAGATTAGTTCAACAAACTGGGTCAGAAGTAGCATTCCCTCTCTTTTCTACCTCCTTCATTTGAACACAGGATTTGTCCCCTACTAACTTCAGCACTTTTCCCACTTTCTGACTTCAAATTATGGACTGAAAAAGAACTATAACTATGTCTGAATTACAGAAGCTGTTAATAAAAACCAGGAATAAACCCAAAAGCAACCATATATCACTCACAGACAGTAATTCACCAAATTAGTTTTAACATCAGAGGCAAACAGAACTCTCCTTTGGCAGACCACTCTTACTTCAATTCAAAACTGAGTTTCTAAACAAGAACTAAATCCTTTTCTAGTATTACTCACTTAAAAACCATGTCAGATCATAATCACCTTTACCTTCTTGACCTGACAGCTAGCTACCATCAGAGAGAACTCTAATTCACGTTTTCCAACCACTATTACTTGTTTTAAATCTTATAAATCAGACTTCTGCTATTTTTCAGCAGAAAGTAACATTCAGGCCCAGGTTTTTGTAGCAATCTGCCAAAACACACAGCACAGCACAGCAACACTCCACCACAGAAGAACACCTCACTGAGAGCCTGACCTTGGAAAGACCTCACATGCTTTCAAACACTACTTCTCAGTGGCCCCAGTTCACCACTGGAGCCAGGATGGGCTTTGCCACAGAAGAACCTGGGAATTAACATTCTTATCTTCAAACCACAGCCTGTTCAGGAATGTCTGTTCAAAAGCTGCAATAAAATGCTTCACAAAAGCCAGATATCTCGCTGTGAATTCCAGTACTTCAGTACCAGCACTTCACTTGACAAAACATAAGAGCAGCCAATGATCTCCACTGATCTCTGTCAAATAAGTAAAGAGGAAGAAATGCAGAACCAACTGGAAGAAGCTTTTTAATCCAGTACAACTGAGAGTTCAGGGAATCTGTCTTGAAAGTTTCTGATACAGATCCACATATACACTTCATTATTTTCCAAGACACTGGGCAGGACTGCATTCCCTAGCCTAGGCAATTTTGAAATTCTCAATCATTATTATCATATAGGTAGTCCCAGACTAACAACAGAACATTCACATTCCAACTGTGCTCAAACACATCCACACAAACATACAGAGAGGTCAAGTATGCCACAAGAACTTGGAGAGTATGCCACAAGCCCAGGAGATCTTGGGCTTTACACCCAAAAGAAGCTTCAGCAGTTTTTCCAGCAGATTTTTAGCTTTGAAGGAAAAAGATTAGGGTTTGGTATCTTCTTATTGGTCCTTTGGGAGGGTTGCTTCGTTTGGAGTTTTGTTTGTTTACTCTAATTTCAATATACACAAGATGAGAGTTTAAACAGTTTAAAAACATGTCACAGGACCTGAATATTGTGATGGAATATTGTTACTTAGAGTTTTGGATGGAAACAGCTGTGGAGTGTTGCATTGCCTTAATGGATGAGGAAACCTCAGCTCCAGCATCACAAAGAGTAATTTATAAAAAACCCTGAAACACTGAGAGAAAAGAGCCATTGGAGGAGACCAACTGCTGAAGCGCAGGGCCTGTTAGTTTAGCCATCCTCTCATATCCTCCCATTGAAGTTAGAGGTACATTTTGATAATCCTTTTTAATGTTTTCCAGTTGTCCAAGCAGCTGACAGTTTTGTCCTGGACCTTAGTCTCTCTTGTTTCAAATTTCCTCTTTGTCTCACTCTGCAAGTTGCTGTCAGAAAATTTCCCAGACCCTCCACTTTTATCATTCACCCCTATTTCAGATACAAAGGCCTTTTCTTTCTAAACTCCATCATACGTAACCGATTTACCTTCACTTTATACACTTTCCACATAGGCCTAACTTTGCAGTACTTCATTTACCTTTGCAGTACCATCCAGTCATTTCTCGATTTTAAGTCTTAAAGGTCCATCACCTTCTCTACTAAAGCTGCCTCATTTGAAAGGTAAATGAGAAGGCAACAAAACCTTTTCATGCCTTAACACATTCTATTCCCTCATGGTTAAGAGGAGCTTATTATAGGTAGATGCAAAGTGAATTCTTCCTTCTTTTTAAAACTTTCACAAAATTCTTTCTCTGTGATCTCTATCAACACTATGGTTAAGACCACAATGACCCCAAGGTACTCTGATGACTAGTACCATCTCAACTTCTTGTGTTCCCATGGGTGTTTTTCTAATTTTAAATCTTGGATCTCTCTGGAGCAGGAGACACCTCTGTATTGCATTTATTCAGCACATCACAGAGAAGGTTTCTAGGTCATGATAAAAATTCCTACATGCTACTGCACATTTAACAGAAGAATTCCACAAGGCAACCATGCTGCATCTGTTGAATTATGACTGATTTGCCCCATCCACCTGCAGCACAGGAAGCAGTTACAGTGGGCTCTCAGAGCACACAAATCAACACCCTTACAGGGTTTTGCTCACCGAGGTTCATCAAGCAGACAGTTGATTTGATTTGGGGAGGAGGGAGGAAATGGAAGCAGTATTAAGCTCTTGAGTTCGTGCAACATTTAACAAGGGAAAAATTTTAAAGCCACAAAAATTTATCCTCAAATCGTGTCATTCACTTTTTATCTTATTTGCCCAGTATGGAAATCTCAAGTAATGAGTTTGTCTCCTGTAGATGTTAATCACTGCTGCTTCCCCCCTGTTCCCAAACACATTCACATACCCTGCTTTTTCCCACACAAACTAAAAAGAAATAATTGTCCTAAAAAGCAGGAGAAAACAAACAGTAAGTCCACTGTCTGACAAGGAACACTCCTCAGTAATACAGAAAACCATCACATGAGAAGCAGCATCTGGTAGTGCTTTTAGATGAATATAAATAATGAGACACATAGCACTTCAATGCTGAATTTATAAGGTTGGTATGTGCCTTGACTTTCTCCAAATCAAGGGAGGAACAAATAAAAATCACATAAAACCGGAACAAGTCATAGGACTGAAGGGAAAGATTCAGTATCCACCAATTTCCTCCAATTCTACATAAATTGGTGCTGTTGATACTAAAATTGAAATTTTACAAGAGAAAACTTAAGGGAGAAAAAGTACACATTCAAGTTAACGTTTGAAGCCACAGTTTCTTTTTACAGCTATGTGAATTCTTATTTTTTCTTCACCACAATACATAAAAATATCACAACACATTTTGAACAGATCCTTATAATGACATTTTTTATTTATATATGAAGAGTGAAAATTACCTGCAGGCTGTTATTCAGCAAGTCAAAGTCACTATATCGCCTCACAATCTGCAAAATAAAAGACAAAGTTCAGGAAACATATTACTTGTTCCATTAGCATTTTACTCCTCAAAATCCCATTAGAGAAAAGTAATTCCCATTTACAATCATGTCCTTTTACAATTTTTGTACAAATGCCTAACTGTTGGATTTATGTCACATTGCCAGAGAGCAAAAAAGTTTTTAATCACAACCTGATCAGACAGAAAATGCATTCCTAAAAATTATCTTAAAATAGTATTTTTAAGCAAAGTTGTCTGCAAACAAGGCATTTTTGCCATATTAGATGTAACAACTTTTCATAGTCATTAATTTTCATTACTACTTCTTGGTTTCATTGGTCTCATATCAGCAGAGCTGTGATTTTAGCACTGAAAAAGGTAAACTGGCATTTGAGATTTTAAAATTATGGTTGTACCAACAACCAGTAGAAACACAGTAGAAACACATTACAGGCATGTTCCCTGGAATATTCAGAATAGCAGCAGATAACATGCCTTCTATAGCTGGCAGCAATACTGTTTTTCTCTTAGTTTTGACCAAAAGAATTCAAGCCCTTCATGTTCTCAATTCCAAATCAACATTTCTCTTTCCAGCTCAAATTTTAAAAGCTAGGAATAGACAATTTTCAAACTCATTCTAAAAAAAAAAAAGTCCTGGTTGCATGAACTACAACTTAAGAAATTACCTGCCAACTGTTTTCAGTTGAAACTCCTCTCTGGACACGGATTATGTATTCCTAATAAAAGGAAAATGTCATTAGAAATGAGAACTAATGAGTTGAAGAAAGTTATTAGGTACTTCTTCAAATATGACAACTAACATTCAAACCTAGAAAATTCAGATCCAGCACCTTGGGGAAGGTCAGAGCTGGGTTTGCTCACACCCATCCCTTACAGTTGTTCCACTCTACTTTCCCAGCATAGCAGAGAAGGAGAGTTCCAGGAGCTTGCACACTAGAAAAAGCCAGCAAAAACATACTCAACACACATCTCTATCCACAACAACTAAAGAATGNATTATAGAAAAAGCCAGCAAAAACATACTCAACACACATCTCTATCCACAACAACTAAAGAATGTTCTCTCTCCTCACCTCCAATATCTAACAAGTATCCTCAGGAACTACTGTCACCATCATAACAAAGTAAAATGCCAGTAAATACCCACAGCTGCACAGCCTCTCATTATTTCTGTACTAGGAAGGTAACCACAAAAGCTTTGGAATATGCTTGAGTAACTAGAATATATCTGTTTCTCGTGATGTTAATTCTTCATTTATAATGCATGCTTAATGTTAAATATTTATATATTAGCTATGCAGATATCTCTAAATCTCAGTGCCCCCAATGCCCTTCAGGCACGTTCACCATCCCTGCAACGCTCAGCCAGGGTGGCAGGACCTGCCCCGGGGCTCAGAGTGCCACCAACCCCTCCAGGGAACACCCAGTCACATCAGGCACCTGCAGCCACACAGTCCAAGTGAGAATGAGGGATTCTAACCCAAACACAGCATTCCCAGGCTGGGACATGCAAGAGGCTCTCTGCACTTGTGCCACCAGCCCTGCCTGCCTGCAGTGCAGCAGCACACGGTGCATCGCTGCCATATAGCTCAGGTGACTTCATTCACCTCGGGACAAGATACCAAACGAGGTTTATGTGAAGTGCTGAATAATTTTTCAATTTCAAATGCCACCAAAATTTTGCTGAACTGGTTAAATCAAAAGGGGTCTTACGCAAACAAAAAGGACTGATCAGAACATTATCTACAGGTTTTCTCAGCTATTAAAATTAAGGCTGCATTCCAAATGATCATGAATAAATAATAATGAAATAACAAATTTTAAAATATATACTTCCAGCACCTTATGTTTAATACCAAATTTGTCCATTCTGTAAAAAGAACTCTATCTGACATACCTGCATACCAAGTAAATAATTACATTAAGTGAGTGTTTAATTCATGAAGTATTATAAATTCAGGTTCACAGTTCAAAATCCACTATATGCATTTATAAGTAACTTCATTCAGGTACTGGGAAGTGTCTTCTGGTTTTGGAATTTGCCTTCTGAACCTCACAGAACTAATTCCCCTATTTCAAATGCAATTAAAAGTTGTTACACTGAAAAACATAAATATACCATTGGATGCAAAAAAAGTGGAGCACATCAGAGAATTCCTCCACAGAATTAAATTCTCATTTAACATCTACCAAGTAAGTAGTATAAATCAAGAATTATGACTGTTCCAGACAAGAGGCAAAGGCAACAATTACCAGCTGGCATTACCTTGTGTATTCAACCTTACCTAATCCAGATTTTATTTACTGAAATTTCCTTCCAAAGCCCAGTGCTGCTGAGGCAAAAATGCTATTCTATTTTCTAAAATTCGCCTAAAATATCCTTTATTATCAGAGCTCTCAAATATCTGTAGCGAGTTTGAACCACTTAGCCTCAGGAAGAAACAAGACTAGTAAGCATGAAAACCAGAGTGATTTAAAACACTTCTTGTCCTAGCAGCTTAGTTGGAAATAAGAGAAATCCAAGATGTCACAAACTAAGATACATAACTGTTGAATTAGAAATAAAGTGTCTATTTTCAGGAAGTCAGCTTGATATTCTCCCTCCACATTCTTTCCTCTTACCCATTTGAAATCATAATTATGGTATCTTCCTGCAAAACGAGAAGCCCAAATCCTCATAAATAGTAATATAAATCCACAGAGCTGATGACGTTCAACCAGTGTAATTATCTTTGGAAACTGTGTGACAGAAATCAATTAATGGGACACCTGGAAACCCATATTGGCCATTAACATGGCTTTTCTTGTTTTGTGACCATTGCTGCATTTTGGGAAGTGGAAAGAGGCTACTTCACACACAGACAAAAAATTGCAGCAACTGCTTATTCAACAAGTCTCAAAGGAACATTGGCTATTTTGCTCAAAAACCACGCCAGTGATGATTCACCACGTGCAGTCATTCATCTTTTCTAGGATTTTGAAAGAAGAGGAGTTATTGCTCAATCCCTCGTAGCACTTGCTCTTTATCCAGTGATTGTCATTTTCTATTGTGCCTGGAGAAAATGCTCCAGGACAGGCAGAACACAAATTCATTAAACAACCATCAAAGCATCTTATTGCACACAACCACCCTGGTCAACACGGCTCTTCTGGAGAGCCTCATGATAAACAACTCGGGGCTCAGAGCTCATTCTCAGAGTAAAATTATATTAGAAAAAACCAAACATATTTGGGCCACAACTATTTTTCCCCACACTTACTCGAGCATTTTCCCATCAAATCCGTATCTGCTTTTGTGGCCTAATGCACTAATCAAGTCCCTTTTTTATGCCACAGGGTTTGCAACTGGAAAGAGAAGAGCAAACACTCCCCAGGTGTGCTCATTAGTTCCGTCTGTATGGAAAAAGTAAGTCCCCACCACACTCTCTCCATCAGCACTGACCATAATGAATAATTGTCCAACTCAGCACAACCCTGTCAATACAACTAATGAAAAAGCCTAAATGGTCTTCTGGGTTGGTTCAGGGCTTTTTTTCCCAAAAGCTGGTAATGAGACTGAAAGTCAAAGAACAGCAATAATAGAAAACCCAGGATAAGAACTACAATACCACTTCCAGTATCCGCCATGGCTACACATAATCAGCAGACCATAGTATGCTGAGTTCTAGTGAGAAGTTGATACTTCCTATTGCCTCCGTGTGGCAACAAGCTTGTCCTGAGATTATAATTAGCACCACTGATATATGTTTCCCATAGGACCAGAGAAGAGCTTTCAACTCTTCAAGTCTAAATACATAAAAGCCTTATTATTCTGCCAAATTCTGTTTTGGATAGGAAAAAAAACCCTGAATTACAACAATCTTCTTCTGAGACAGCCAGATAGTGGTCCTGAGACTGTGCCCATAGAAAATAATGAAAGCATAAGGAAAACAGAGGCACACTCAGGATCATTTCTGTTTAGCAGCATCATCTAACATAGGAAAACAGAGTAGAAATGCCTTCAGAAAAAGCTAGTAATTACCAGAGTTCACTCCTGCAAACAATTTTAGGCATCAACAACCAGGCTTGGGGAGGTCTAGGTTAGCTACACTCGTGCAGAAATTCCCATGGCATCTTTCACTCCTACATGAATAGCTCAGAATTTTTCCTATGACTCAGTTTACCACATAACTTCAAAGGAGCCCTAACAGCTGCTAGTTGGGAAAGAAAGGTCTCAGCTTGCAGAAGAGAGACAACCTCCCGGCTCTGATTTTGCCCTCGGGCAGCAAGGTCACTGTCAGCAGGAGCCTCCAACAAGACAAGCCACAAAATCATTCCTAAAACAACCTCCCTGCATGCCTCCACACAGGTAAGGTTTGTACATCTGCTGCTCTTCCTATCAGTACTGCCAAGCCACTTCATGACACAAGCTTGATATTCCTGCAGCAGCTCAAAATATATTTTTAAACATGTCAAGGAAAGCAGTTTTACCTATGGGATCATTTCCTGGCGGAAACTGGTGCTGGGAGGAGGAGATCAGGAGCAGGGAAAGCTGTATGACCCCAGATGCACACTGTCATTTCCTAAAATCTTCCTAGCACCACAGAGTTCTGGATAGTTTCTGAAAAGGAGTATTTTCCAAATAGCCACATGGATCAGTGACAACCACACTGCATTACTCCAATCCTTTGCCAGTAACAGTTTCACACTCACTGTGTGGGATTAATGTTATCCTGAATTTACCCATTTTCAGGCAGAGCCAAGATTTAAGTGGGTTTTTTTTCCCAAAATTCACCAAGACTAGTTCCTGGTATTCCAGCACTTATTAAAACATTAGCATCAGCAGCTCAGAGCTGCTCAGCAAAATTTTTTTAACACTCCTTGGTGAAAATTGCACAGCAAAGCACTCCAAATGTTTAACAATTGCTCTTTATCACCGTTCCTAGGTTTTGAAACAGGAAGCAGACAAGAAAGAATGCTTTTGCAGAGACAAAATAGGGGAAAAAAAACGTGGTGAGTTAAGAGATTCTTATAATAAAATGTAGAGTCTCAACAACACTGGGTAATACATTCTGTTTCCCCAAGCAAATAGTCTCTAAATTTCTAGCTCAGGATAGTTAGTCTGTTTTTCCACAGATTTCTGCTTTACATCTGTTTAATCCAACAAACTTGAAAAGCCAACCATTATAAAGATCCAGGTCACCTTCAGGTCACATCAACTAAAAGTTTGAAAGGGCTTTATTTTATAAGCATTAAAGAGAGGAAAGCCTAATTAAGCATGAATACAATCCCTGCTTAAGTAGACTGGATTGGAACAATTTCTAGTAAGAAGCTCTTTTAAATGTTTATTTAGAAAATCTCTCATGTGAAAAGTAGCAACAACATCAGGAAAGCTGCTCAACCTCAGAGACCTCTCTGTTACAGAGCACAGTATTTATTTGCTATTGCACAATCAGCCATTAAGCCCATCTGAGGTAGGAGCAGCAGCAGTGGTTGGTGCTTCCCTACTTTTTAAACAATGCAGGTGTGTGTGCGTCTGTGTTGCACCATTCACACACTGTATCACTTCTGTAGTAATGAGTCAGCCATTCAATAAGTGAAAGCTATGAAGTAGGACAACTGCAGGGAAAAAATAGGACACACATTTACATGTAATGAAACTTAGCGAACACAAAAAGCTTTGGAGAGAGATGAGAAATCAGATTTTCAAAAATCAGATTTGCATCACCATGGCCTACACCAGAAAGGCAAATTACTCACTATTTTTCAGGAAATATTCAGTAGCCAACAAAAATATTCTAATTAGGATTTACTAAAGTATGATGTGGAAACTACAATCTTCGCAGAACCTAAAAATGCAATACTAATTTAGTAAGATTGCCAGTGGAAACTCTAAGTTTGGAATATTTAAAATTAGATGTAATGAAAGATCCATCCTTTGTGAGCTCAGGCTGGAGGAGAGGTGGGAGTAATCAAGCTTACTGACTAAGTCCAGTGTCTGAAACCTCAAACAAGTGAACTGTAACAGTTCCCTGTATAAAGCCAAGTCTAAAACTAACTTCACGTTTGTTTTTGTCCAAAGTGAATGCAGCCTTGGAAAGACTGAATTCCTTGTAAAGCAGATGTGCAAAGTCTTTTACAAGTTTTTCAACTAAACCCTACAGTCCTAGAAATATGTGGCTCCATTCTTCTATTTGGAACAAAATGGGAAAAATATAAATGTTTTTTCAATGTTTTTCTAATCTAAAAGCTATGAGTGTCAACATTCATCATTGTTTAAGGAAAACTAAAAACTCTGAAAGTCTGTTGGGAGAGAGATTTATTTCAGCTGTTCATCTCCAAATGCCTTTAAGACAACAGTGTACTGTAGCAAAACTGGCTGTTTCACTACTTCAATTTCAAAATATGAAACACATGAAAAAAGAAAATCACTTCAGAAAAGAATTAAGAAATGTTCAGATGAACATGTACAACTCACCAGTAGTTTTACTGCTGAAAAGACTTGCAGGTACAGATATGCAGTTCTTAATAAGGAAAATGTCTAGATTATCATCTAAATAAAGAAGAAAATAGCATCCTATTTTAAGGCTTAGAAAGACACTTTTAAATAGTGAACACACAGATGAAATATTGCAATATGAAGCAAGTTTAACAGCCAAAATTTATTAAAGCTTTAGTGCTGAAATTGCCTCTGTTTTCAGAACACAACATTTGGCATCAAGATGAGACACTTGCAAATGGCTTAATATACTGGATGTAATTCTGCTCCTATTGAAGTCAAGGAATGCAATAGCAACAACACTTCATTTTCTACAAAAGGGTTGGTACACAGACCTTGAAGGGACTGACTCATGGCTGTGGAAAGGTGCCCAACACATCCCTGGAAGTTACACAGCTACTCTCTCTCTCTGACACAGTGTTCGTGATTCAAGCATAAAGCAGGAGACAAAATGAAGCTGACAGGGCTTGCTCTTGTAATTTCAAATCTGTTAAGTGAGGTGCTATTGGAATGCACCATTTTTTGGCTTTCAAAATTAAAAGGACTCCATAAACACCACATTATAGGGTTAATTGTATGTAAGTGCACATTACGGCAAAACTCAGACTGCTTGTAACACACTTAACCAGGGAAATAACTTTTGCAAACATAGAAGGGCATCATTTTCATTTTCCAGTTATGATTGGAAATAAATATACAGAAAGAAAACCTCAGTGAATAATTTCTTTGTTGCAACACAAAAACATGGAGATTATGTTCCAGCTCAGATGTACTAAGTCTGGTAAGAACTTCTGAGCTCTTCTGACTTGAACAAAACATTCAGAACCTGTGTGCCTATCAGAGAATTTTACAGTTGGTTCCCTAACAATCTAAAAACCCCATTTACAGGGGGTTGACATACTCTTACTAAGCAAAAAGTGCAAATCCTCAAAAGCACATTTTCAATAGTAGCTTAATCCCTTCTTAGGTTTCTGGAGAATTCAGGTAAGAACATAGTAGTTTCAGGTTTTGGTTTTGTTTTTTTTTTTTTAGTTTCACCTTCAGCCTCAGGAAACAGAAACTCAGCCTCTGCCAAGCACAGCCCTTGATTCAATGCAATGAAGTTTACACCTACCCAGTCTGTTGTACTAAATTTAAATTAACAGAAACTCATTAGAACAATACACAAGCAAACTATTCATTTGACACAAGCTTTGTTTGGTCTTCTGTATGATATTTTACCATGTCTACAAAGCTTTTCCTGAAATTCTTCACCTTTTCCTTAGCTGTTTTTTCAGAAGAGTGGCTATTTTCAGCACCAACAGAAGGTTTACATAATTACTAGTTCAGTTGCCACCTTAAAGTTGCACCTAGACTCAGCCTAAGCCATCTTCATATGAGTGCTTTTAGAAGCTATGATCTACAGGGAAAAAAAGACAAACCCAAGTTTAAAACAATTCTTTCAACACTAAACAACACTATAAAATCTTAATATATGCTGCTGAAAAAAGAACAGAAATTTTTTTCATGGCTGCTTTTGCTTTAGAACAGGCCTAGATCTCCAAACATTAGTTTGGGAGGATTTTATAGATCTACATCTTTTGAAGATACCACTTTGAGGTGGGATGAGGAACAAACCTAAAAAGCATTCAGTTAATGACAACCTACTTTCTTCTAAATATAATTGAACAAAGTAAAATACAGTCTTCAGGCCCCACAAAAACACTTCAACCCTTATTTCTTAGAGGAGCTTCATTTACACATCTCTTCAGATATAAGGATTTATTTGTGTGGCTTATTTTGAATCAGGAAAGTTCAAATCAGGGACAGCATCACCCACCAATAAACAAACTATTCAGACACCAGGGACATAAGATGAAGTATCTGAAATGACAGAACAGTCCAGTTACATCAAGTGAGAAACCAAGTCTCTGTTAATGGCTTCCTGTATTTTGTTATCCCACACTGGCTCTATATAAACCATCTGTGCTACACACACTTCACGCCATCTTTCAGCTATCAACAGGGCTTCTGCAGTAAAACAAACAATTACTAATAGATGTATCTTAGAGACAGATTTTACATCAAAAGGCACGGTGCTCCAGCATTCTGTTATTAACAAAAGATCAGAACAAAACAGTAGAGAACTTTTTCTGCACACCCTTTAGTAACAGAATACAGAGATGAAAGATGGGGGGGAGCAACATTTGCTATGACACTCCCTCAGAGAAGACAACACAGGAACTCTGGATTGAAAAAGTTCTTCCAAGTGATCATTCTAAAAGAATTTTGTGACATTTTCTTTTCTAACCAGAATCATGCAAACCAAAGGAAAGAACACAAAAAGCTATCGTCATTTGTACTAACAAAAAAGCATAATAAGGAAACAAGTTACCAACAAAACTTAATCTGGTCTACTAACTGGGGAGTATTAGGAGTTACACAACTTCTCACAAGATTTGGCACACCCATCCCTCAGCTATTGACCCAGGTAAAAAATATCACACTTGCCAGGAAATAAACCTGTTTAGTCTTACTTATAAGAAGAGGAGTTGCAACAATTGAGAGCCACAGCCTGTTAGATTCACAAGGTCTTTTAGACAATTTCTCATAGGTAACTTCTGCTCAGAGAAAAGACTGGAACATCAGTAAATATGAGTTCCTCAGACAAAAAATAAACCACTTCTTGGGTGTGAATTATTTATATAAAGAGTATTTAATAAAGCAGTCTGTAAATTAGTTGTATACCCCGTAGTGAACCTACAGTTATTGTTATGTATGCAACAGATGCAAAGAACAAGGAAGAGATCCACGATGCAGGAATCAGAGCTGTGTAAGGGACAGAAGGAAACCCTCTCTCCATTTAAAGCACACTTCCCACTAGCATACCTGCTGCTGAGGTACCTCTGGCCTCCTTTCCAGCATCCCTGCTCTCAGCTAAAGCAGGAATGAGAAATGACAGCCAGTTCTCTGATTCACACTACTGCTTGGTCATACCATAAGGAAACACAGTTTTTAAAGTGGAAAATAACTGAAAACAGGACATTATGAAATTTGGATTATTACCAATTGATTGGTAATAAAATTTGGATTATTGTATGCTCAAAGACAGTTCTTATGGAAGCAGTGTGCATGTGTCCTAGGCATCCCAGAAGAATTAATCTGTGACACCCGAGTCACGGCAGGGCTTGTTCTGCAGAGTGTCACCGCTCCCCACAGCAAAGAAGTGGGGCTGGGGCTGCGGGGTCTCTGCAGCTTCACAGCCTCCGCTCAGCCACACGGCAGGACCCGGAGGCAAATGCAGCCCATTCACGTGTAACTTCATCACAGCCGCTGAAACGCGGCAGTCAGAGAGCCCATCTCTGCTCCAAAGGCTGCAACACCCCGAGGAAAGCAGGAATTACAGTAACTCACAGGGCCTCGCTCGGGGCGGACGCGAGACAGCGCGAATCCCGCAGCGGCCACCCCCGCAGACCCCCGGCGGTCCCTCGCGAGGTGTGTTGCCGGCTGTCCCCGGGAGCCCGGCGGACAGAGAGGGGGCGAAGAAGCCGAAAGACCCTCGGCTCCAGGCGGCGGCAGCACCGCCGCATCTCACCGAGGGGCTCCGGGGCGCTGCAACCCGCGGTGCGAGGTCGCGGCCCCGCTGCCTCCCGCACCGCTCCCCTTCTCCTCCAGCCCGCCCCGCACTGCCCCGGGGCACCCCCCCTCCCGCCACCCCCGGCCC
>VZRF01005189.1:22217-89120 GCA_013396875.1 Vireo altiloquus | reverse complement strand
GGAAGGGGGCTGGAGGGGAGGGCTTAAGTGCAGGCGAGTCGCCCCACCGCCACAGCCTTCTGCGCCCGGTGCTCCTGGTGGCACCGACAGTGGCGGCAGCAGCTGCAGCCCCGGGGGCATCAGCCCCGAGACGCTGCTGGTCCTCCCAGAGAGACCGGGAAAATTAAAAGGGCTGGTGCACTTGCTGCTCTTTACCTTTTGGGGTGTTTTGTGTAGTTAATAAAATAATCAGAATATCTCATATATTCTACTTAATTTCTAGATTTTAGGGTTTGGAGTTGATTTTTTGACGGGGTTTGGGTTTTGGTTTGGTTGTTTTTCAAACCAGAGATTTAAATTTGTTAACAACTGAGTTCCACAACATGCCTTTGGTTGCAGCAGCGTAAGAAACTTTCTATTTTAATACTACTACTTTGTGCTTGAGAACCTACAAGTTGGACACCTGTCTGCATTTCCTCTTTTTGCACCATAGACAGTAATTACTCACACTTAAGGTGTTTTAAGACTACAGAGCTGGAGTTTGTCATACACCTGGAGCAGGTGTCATGAACAGCCTCATCTCTCTGTCTTGCAGCTCCAGGATGAGAGGAAAATGGGTTGTGTTGCTGTGCTTCAGCAGCCAGGCTGGAACAGCAATCCCAACTACTCCTGAAGTGATCCAGGAGGTAAGGCACAGATCTGATTCATTTTGTTAACAGGCCTTAACAAGACACCTGGAGAGGCAGATGAACAAGGAGCAGGGTAAGGAGGAGGCCTGCTTTAATGAAGTGCTTTGTCCAGCAAATGCCAGTGACGGGCAGTGACCCAAGGCAGAAGGAAAGGAAACAGGAAGTGAAGCAGCTCCTACAGACAAGAGATAAGGAAACCTCTTCTTAATTACTGCTTCCAGGTTGCAAACAGGCCAAACTCCAAGCTTTGGAAAGTGAACACATGGAGTCAAACACCTGAAACATTACCCCTTCCTCTGCTCCAGTGTGACTAACAGCTGGGGTTAGATGCAGCACACTCAGGCAGTGCAGCTGTTTTACCAGTAGCTTTCAGCACAGGTTAGGGAGAAACTCTCTTCACAGCAGACAACTTCTGAGGTTATTTGTAGTCAAGCAAAGTTTCAAATGCATTTCTGCTGCAGAGACGATAGGGACATAACATGCTTTGCTAGAATGTTATATGAGCCACCAATTGGAGGCCTTACTCCTGATGGCCTCAGTCATTCTTAAAAGAAGTTTCTTAATGTACAATAATCTTATGCCAGTACTACAATAATTTAACCCAGATTATTTACTAATGAATTTACCAGAAGTCTTTACTTTACCAAGGTACTTTCACTGGACAAAAGGAAATCATGTTCACACACTCAAGCAAGGATAGAGAAGCCATTTAGTTAGTACTCAAATCATCTGCCCTTGCTTGTCTTGCCATCAGAAGCACAAGTACAGTAAGTACAAGTTGTGACAATATATTCTTTTAAAAGCCTCCTTCACTCTGTTTCTGGGAGGCAAGTTTCAGAGGAAACACCAGCTGGAACTGTGATGGAGATTACAACACATCTTGCAGTACTCATGTGTCAGTACCTCCACTTCTGTTCCGCCTGTTGAACACAGCACTGTCCCCTCCCCTGGTGCTTGTGGACAATACAGCTGCTTTGTACAGAAGGAACAAGTTGTAACTGAACTTTGCTGGTGTGGACTGCGATTTTACCAGAAAGAACAGCCCCAGTGTGATCCCCACCAGTCCAAACTTCCCACTGTGGCAGCACAAAGGCTTGTCTAAATGTGCCACTTTGTCACAGCAAGTGCCTAGTTCTATTGGTTTCACCTTGGCAGTGAAACCCATCATGGTGAAAAAAGGAAAAGCTCTAATTTTCATGCAGTTCTAGTAAGGTTAAGTTTGTGCCCTGTCTTTCAGAAATTTTGAAAGGTTTTTATTGCAAATTTACTGGTTTAAGTGATGTCACATAAAAGGAGTTAAAACCAAGTGTACATTGGTTCTGGACTTTATACTGGAGTTGCACATGATAAACAGCTCTAACACTCTGGCACCATGACTTTCACCATCCCTTCCATAACAGTTTTCCCACTTTCTTTGACCTGACATGATACAGAAATGTGTGCAACAGAACCCTTCAGTCGTTTCACTTCCGCTGCAGCTGTGACTTCTTCACCAACATACAAAGGAGCTGGAAAACGGATCTCCTGGGAAAGAAATATACATCCTTGACCAGGCATTTTGGTACCCAGAACTGCAGAAATAAGCCCATTGATCAGAACTCCATGGACAACAGTTCTCCCAAACCTAGACTTCTTTGCAAACTCTTCATTTAAATGCAAAGGATTTGTGTCACCTGTTAAATAAGAAAAAGTAACTACATCATTCTGTGTAAAAGCCTTGCTAAGTTCAGCTTTGTCTCCAACTTTTACGTGTAAATTCTGAAATATGTGATGTCCAAGCAGTGAGTTGATAAATGTTAGCTTTGTCAAGGCTCTTTGTTGGAAAATCCCTCCAGAAATTCCACGCCTGAAGGGCTGCAACATTTCTAGGAACTTCTCCTTCATGCAGCCAAATCAACAACCGCATTCAGTCCAAGACTAATTCTCTACTGTTGCCAGATAACGCAAGTAGAAACGGAGAGGTCTAGTTTAGGGAAAGAAAAAACAAACAAGAACTGAACAACTAAAGCTGTAAAAAACCCCACCATCAAATGCACTCAAAGTTGAAAATACTTAAAATTTTCCTTTTACATGATAGATTAATAACTTAGAGCTATGCCTGAGCAGATTTTTGTCTAGCCATGGCTTCAGAAACAAAGAATTCTCAGAACTCATTTTATTAAGCAGCATCCTCTGGAAAAAAATAAGCTGTGGAAATGCACGTTCATATATGCATTGTCAAACAAGGTCAGTTGACAGTGACCAATAGAAAGGCAAAAAGTGGGGAAGGGAAAATAAAAACCTGGACTAAGATGTGGGTTATGAACAACACCTGCCAGAAACTATTTTCTTGCAGATGTCTTAATGACATCAAGACTTGTCACTGGACTGAAACCATAAAGTAATGAGACAGCCACTACTGTCATACTGTACAGGATTCATTTTAAGATGAGAACTCCTCAAACACAGGCCCACACACCTGCACTGAAAGGCACTTCATTCCCAAACCAAGGCACTTTTGCATCTAGGCCATCTTTCCATGAAAAGGCATAGGTTTAGGCACTCTGCCAAGCTAAGAGCCAGAGCCAACAGCTGGGGGAAGACACCCAACCCCGCAGTTACCTGCAGCACCCGGAAGGCACACCTCCTGTTCTGGTAGAAGCCCAGCAAGGTTAGAGCACTCCACAGCTTGACAAGGCCACTAAATGAAACGAAAACAAAATGTATTAATAAAATTTAGGTTTATTTGTTTTCTTGCAGCATAGACATCTCACAAAAACATGTTATGCAAAGAGTAACAAAACCTTAAAAAGTTTAACTGCAGGTAATTTGACCAAAGAGTTGTAGTAGCAAAACTGTATCTTCAAGGATTATTGCAGTGCCTGCAGTCTCTTGTTTTTGACACACAGATAAGTACTGTAACCTCAAGTTCACTTACCAGCCCTGTTCTTGTTCTCTCTGTGCATAAGCTCCTTCATCACCTAAATCACCTGCAGTTGTCATCACCATTTAGAGTAACCACTCTCATCTTTACTATAGAAAGAGATTTAAAGTCACTACTTCAATAGTGCTTACTTGTCGTCTTAAAACCATTAAAACCATTCTGGTTTAAAGCAGGAATAATGTAAGATGCATAAAGATACCAAGACTCAGTAATTATTTTCTGCATGCAGTATGCATGTATCTGCAAGTTAGGCTTAACTCTTCAAAGGTCATTCTTAGCTTAAGAGTTCTATTTTCTTACAAAAAATATTTTCATGGCATGGAAGCACATACTGACTGCACCTTACCTGCTAATAACTCTTAATATGGCAGACAGAGTTTTTTCCTCATAGGTTAAGACATCAACAGGCAGAGCTGCTCCAACCTATGAAAAAAAAAGTTATTTAGTGAGTACCACCCTATGTTCTTATCGTGGTTTACAAGCAGCTGATTTCACCCCCATCATGTGACATCATTAAAGGTATTATAATAACGCTCAAACCTCACACAAGTGTTTCAGCTACAACATCACCCTTCCTCTCAGAATTCTTTAAAAGCCGCTTTTATTTCCACATTACAGCAGGAGAAACACAGACCCAGAGGTGATGTGACCTGCTTGAAGTCACTCAGCAATAAACAGAACAAAAACAGTACGGTGGACTTTCCCATCCACAAAGCTGTTCCCTTTTTAAAGCCTCTCTACAGCAAAAGCATCAATACCACAAATTCTAAAAACAAATATCAAAGAACGTTTTGAGCTGGAACCTTAAAGTTCAACCAGTTCCAGCCCCCCTGCCATTGGACCGCTTCCACTACACCAGGCTACTCCAAGCGCGGTCCAACCTGGCCTTGAGCACTGCCAGGGATGGCTGAAGCCGCTTGACTACGGGCACTGAACTGAAATCCACAGCTTCACTAGGAGCAGGTCGGAAGGAGGGCTGGCGAGCAGATAACCGGATACCCGAAGGTCAAACCCACTAAAATTACCCTGCCTCGCCGGCTCCTTCGGCCTCTCTCCCCCGGCTCGGACACTGCTCTGCAGCCAGAGAGGCTGTTCCAGACAACTGCCCGCTCCCGCAAGGCTCTCCCAGCCCAGCCCGGAGCCACCAGCCGAGGACAGACCCCGACACCGGTGCCGATCCCGGTCCCACCTCTCCGTGCAGCTCCCTCAGCGCCGTCACCACGAGCTGCTTGAACTGCGCGGCGTTGGGCCGGGTCCCGCCGTCGGGCAGCTCCCTGCGGGAAGGAGAGCACAGGGGGTCAGGAGGGGTCTGTGGGAGGCTCAGGGGTGCCAGCTCGGGGAGGGGACAGGGGTGTCGCTCACAAGCGCACGCGCAAGTAGTGATGCTCGGCCGCGCGCCGCAGCACGCGCCGCTCGAACGCGGCCTCCGCCATTCCCCGCCCCGCCGGGCCGCGCGCGCCGCCACACCCCGCCTTCTACGGCGGCCGCGCAGGGTCATCGTCACCATGGCAACCGCGCGGCGCCCCCTGCGTGCGACCGCCACAGGCATGGCCCGACCGCCCTGAGCCGTCCCCGCTCCGCCGAGCCCCGGGCCGCGTGCCCCCAGCACCGAACGCGGACCCGAGCGCAGCCCTGCCACACGGATGAGAGTCTCCGAGAGCAGTGTTTGAGTCTGAGACGAATCTCTGGGAAGCGGCGGGAACAGTGCTTCAAAGTGCTGCACTAAGCTTTTAGCTTAACAAGCATTTAGCTTAACTAAGGCAAACACGGCACGCTGCACCACAAACATGCTGTTGGAGACGGGCACGCAGAGATGCTCCTTCCCTTCTCCTCCAAACAAAAGTGTTGGTCCCGATGCAGTTCTGGTGAAGGTGCTGTCTGGCATCAGCTCACAAACACTGAGGAGACTCTGCTGCCCCAGGCTCGGTTTTGCAAGGACACAGCTGACACAGATTTGAGAAGTGCAAAGAACGAGGCTGGAACCCTGTCTTTGCACCTCACCAGTCAACAGCTAATTCAGATGATAAAATAACACAATTTTAGTACCTTGTACACAATTTAAAGATTGGTGTGAAATGTAGCCTTACCATTGAAACAGCAGAAAGGATGAACTACATTTTCTCTGCTCAAATAATTACATCCTCAAAAGAACTTCACAGAATCTTCCTTCTTTTAACAAAAGTTTTATCCAGAACTTAGCACCAACCCCAGCAGGGTAACACTGCAATGTACCTATGACAATGCTTGAGTTAAGGCCTGCACCTTCACATAGCTCAGTCTGCGCAAAGGTCCTGCATTATTCCAGCAGAGCTTACTTATGCTTAGCACCACAATCCACCTGAACTCTGTTCCTGGGCTGACTTAAAAATGGTACATAAACCACCGCACATTCAGAAATAAAACTTCAGCAAAAGCAAATTCGATTTCACATGTACCAAGGTAATTTTCAGATTATTAGTGAGGTTAAATAAAAGGCAACTTGCCACATAATATTCAGCAGCTATAACTATAGGCTAACAAGAGAGCTTCTGGAATACTGCGTTTCTCATGGGAACTGAGAACCAGTTATTGCAATGCTCAGTAAATCAGTTCTATGGTAATTTGGCAGACTTTATCAGAGCCGCCAGTTTTATTGCGACCAACATCTACAGAACTTGGTATTACTTTGAGAATATTAGTAAAATTTCTTCACCAAGCAGCAAAACTTAGAGATCAGGTGCTGTACAAAATTTTTGGTTATTGCAGTAGGACAAGTGCTGCTCTCCATGAGGCTCTGGCAACAGGGACTCAGGCATTCCAAGTGTATCCAGGGAGCTGCTGTAAGGCTGGGGGTTGTGTCAGCTGCAGCGAGTCAATAACGAGCACACACAGGACTGTACAGGAAGGCTGGACACAACAGGTCAGTTTTTTATTAACCAAAAGTGAAGCTGAACCCCAGAGTGGTTTAACTTGTTAAAACCATATGTTTATCTGGCAGATATTTTTCTTTCATGTTCAACACTACAGTGCAAGAACCAAACTTCGTAGCTGTTCATCCTTTGAGAATCAAGTAGTAAAATGAATTAAAATAAGGGTCCCTCAATGAATCAATAAAAAAAAACCCATTTAACTCAAAAGAACAAACCAATTTTAAGAACTGTCTTATTAAATTCTCCCAAGTGAAAGACCTTTAAAAGCACTTGGAGCCTTGAGGTAGCAACTTTATGCAGAATTTAATTCCCCTCCTGCCCCACAGAGGAAAATTAGTAGCGCATTATTAGCTCCAGCCAGCTAAGCTGCGTTGAGTGTCTCCTGTGAGGTGACTTTCTCTTGCCTCTTGAAATAGCAGTGTAGTGCTGCAGAGCGCCAGGAGGAATCCACAGGGAAGGCCTCTTGAAATAAAATTTATGGTTTGAATAAAGTTAAAATGATCAACGACGACTGTAACAACAAAAATTATCTGAAGTGAAAAAATCCAACGTGTTTGTATTTTGGCAAGACTAGTTTACAAATAAAAGTCAAGAACAAAGTCTGCTTTCAGCCAACGGAAAAGAAAGAATGGAAGTGACATTCAAAGGGGTTTGGGAGGTTTTTTGCCCTCTGGGCAAAATTGCACTTTGTTTTTAAAGTTTTATTTAAAGTTTTAAGTTTTGCACTTTTGTTTCTAAAAAGAGAGCATTTCTGCCCTTTTCTGTTCTTTTACATTGTCAAACCTGTGCTGTGACATTAGACAGAAATACCAAGTGCCAGGATATTTAACCATTGAAAGCTCCTCTCACTGACTTCACAACAATTTCAAGCAGGGAATCACAAACTGGAGATTTGTCTTCCTCTAAGCCTCGAGAACATGATCCTCTGTGCCCACTTTGCTGCTGAGCCGTTTTATTAAAAACTGAATCTCTCTTTAGTGCCAATTTCAGAGACTCTGTGGCAGATTTACTGAACACTGAGCGGTAACACCTGGGCTTATTCTCTGCAACAACTGCAATGAACAGAGTGCAAAGGAATGAGCTGAGATACAGGGATGGGGCAGATGGTCATAAAAAGGTGCTGTACTTGCTCCCAGACTTGCTATCAGCACTTGCACATGGCCCAATTTTGCTCACTGCTGGTGCTCTAACCAGATTCCTGGCAATACTGAGTATCTTACTAAAGCTTCTTTCACTACCTTCATGCTCCAAAACTGTACAAACAGGTTGGTTAAACTAGACCAAACTAATCAGGCACATTGCACATTATTGTTCTTAAATGGACCACCCTTCTTAGCAGCCCATTCTCTTTCAGCTCAGTGTCAGCTGCCTCTCTACACCACGGAATGATGCTGCACGGACCCTGGATGAAGGATGGCATTGCCCAGTATGCCCAGGGAGCCCAGAGAAAGGTAAAATTTCAAAAGATTGTTCTTGTTTACATGGGATCCCAATCTTTTGATTTTATATTCTCATCTTTTCCTTTGACTTTTAGGAACCATCAAATCCTGCCTTCCAGGCAGAAATATCTCAAGAATCTGACATCAGCCTTGCCTGGCTTTCGGTTAAGCTTTGGAACAACTGCCTGTGTTTGCCTGTGCTGAGGTTACAGTCCTGTCCTGCACAGAACCAAAGGCATTAAGAACCAGAATCCATCTGTAAGGCAGCCCAACCTGCCAGGTTCCTCTGGATAAAGGAGAGGATATTCTGCCTGGGAGCAACAAAGGCCAGCTGGTGATTATTCACAGGAAGTTTCTCTTTAGCTCACATGACAGTTTAGGCAGCACAGAAACTCAGGCTAGTTCAGAGACCAGCTCATGTTTGGTTCACAGGACAGTCACGAGCTGGCTTCAGAAACACCCTTTGTCATGGAGCCCACAGTATCTTAAAGTTATATCTGTTATCACTGCAAGGAGCTGATGAGTGTTTCTTTTTCTTTTTTTTTCTTCTTCTTTTCTTTTTTTTTTTTTTTTGTTAGTTTGGTTTGGTTTTTGTTTGGTTTTTCAAATTCTGAGAAGAAAACAATTATTTTTGTCTTTGGTGTTAAACCTTGGAAGCATGAGTGAAAAGTACTTGCTGCTTCTTTGACTGTATTTTATGACAAAGAAACAGCCCAGGAAAGCAAGGGAATTTCACTGTTCTAAAATACATGCAGTTAGAACAGCCACTAGACATCACGACCAGGACTTTAATAATATGGACACACCAAGTTCAGTGGTGTCCATTACAAATCATTTGCATTATATAAAAATATGACTGCAATTACAGTAACTTGACAACAGTCATTCAAATTTATCAACTTTCCATCTTACTCATATTGCAGGAAATGGGAGGAGCTCATCCAGTATGGGGAAAAAAGTGTCCAGAAATCAACTTTGAGTTGCTGCTAAGTATCTCATGCCTTAGAGAAATGTCCACTGTGATAACTAAAAGCAGGAATTCAAGATTAGCATCCTTCCATTCTTGCTTACATGGCCTTGAATAAAAAGAGCAGGTTCTGTTACACTACTATTCACAATTAAAATTTTATAACCCCATAAAACACCAGTATGTTTTGCATGAGCTGTGGAAGAATGGAAATTCAAAGGGTCACTAGATTTATTACCTCCAAATTCAATGTCTTAATATATATATTCTGTTTGTACACCATAAAAATGTCCTTCTTATGGTCTGATTCTTATTTAGATAATACCCTGATAAAATCTCAGCCATATGCCAATTAAGGTCCTTAAAGCTATAGAAACAGAATCTACCTAATAAATGCTGCAAATTTAACAGGTATTTTAGATAAACATCATTAGCTTAGTTATCACCTAAACCAAAAAGACTCCTCAAACACACCAACTGCGTAGTTAGCAGACATTTGCTTTACAAAGTCAAATGTTGCCAACTTTTGAAAAGTTCAGCAAATCAACGTGGTATTTGGAAGCATTCAAGTGTCTAATGAAGTTAAAATACTGTGAAATGTTAGGACTAGGGGAAGCTCCTGTAAACAAGTACAGAAGTAGTCTTCATTTAAATTACAAAACGTTCACCTCCTTAAAAAGCTTTAAAACTGACCCAGTCAACAACTGCATCCTGGGAAATGTAGAAGTATAAAGGATCTTTGTAAGCAAGAGAAGGTCATACATTGTGATCTCACCACCATAAAATGTACTCAGTGTCAGGAACAAGGAGCAAATTTGGGGAGATGACAATTATGTCACCTTCAGGCCATTTGATCTGAACCATTGCACTTTGTTGGACAGCACAGAGTAAACCAATTTTCTTTGCTGCTCAGAAAACACTTAAAATACATTTTCTGCATCTGGTTGCTAAACAGACTCTCCCATATCTCCAGCACAGTTTACTTGGTTTAAAGAGCTCTCTATATTTATTACCTGCTGTTTTCAGCAGGTGGACCAAAACTTCAGTGCCATCTTATTCATTGGCTCCATTAGCATTTTAGCTTCAAACCCAGATGCTGCAATTAAAAGCAAATTTGACATTGGGTAAGGAAAGCATCAGATGAAGGAAATCAGCCTGTAAAAGGCTTGCATTCCACAGGCTGCCTCTGCAGAACAGGCAACCTCCCACTACAGAATCTGATGGGACAATTTATCCCAACAGTAACACCCAGAAGGAAGGAGGCTTCTATATCTTGCAGACTTTGGGTTTCGTATCAGGCACTTGAACTGTTGGACAGATGCCATTCTGAACCAAGTGAACATAGGGTTAGAATCATCTTTAATCTAGGTCTAATCAGTATCAGCATCAAAGTGGAGGCAGGGAGTGAGCAATCCATCTGTGCTGAGACTTGTTTATGGTTTCTAAAATGCCCAAGAAAACAGCAGCAGTAACTGTTCTGTAGTGTCCGTTGTCCTTGTGAGTTGTGTTGCTGATAGGAGGCTTTTCTGTGTCTTGAACTAAGAAGGCATTGAGGTACCCTGTGCCTAATTCCCTGGATCCATCAGGTCCATGCTAGAGCCAAACATTGCCACCAGTTGCTCCTCATAATGTGTTATATTCCTCTTCATAATGTCCATGCAGGGTCCAAGCAACCTCTCAAATGCTTGCACATCCATGACTGTAATGGAACAGAGATGAAAACAAGACTGTCAAAAAGGATACCAAGTACCAATCTGTTTTTTGAACTCAGCAGTTCAACCCACTTAGGGCTGAGGCTTCAACAGAAACCACAGAAACAGAAACCATGTTTCTGATTTCCCTCTGTACTGTTATTTGGAGAAACAAGATTAATGAAATACAAACCTGATCTCAAGGATAAATACAGAAGCCAAATACACTCCACAGTGGTATTAAAAGATGACCTGAAGGCTATGTGTGACAAACAAGTAACAGGCCACACACAGATTAAATAGAGAATCTGCCATGAGGAAGCAGCAGTGCTTCTCCAGCTTCCACTTGGAGCTCCACTTCAGCCCCTGCTCCTGGAATCCAACTGCCAGTTACCAAATGGCTGCTGGGTTTTGAATGGCTGCTCACTCAAGCATGACACAAAGAACAGAAAAGGATGATGAGAAACACAGACCATTTGCTTACCTAAACATTTGACCTCCCCAACAGCATAGGCAGAGGCTGCTCTGGGTTTGTTGGTAACAAGTGCAAGCTCTCCAAAATACTGCCCTCTGTGACACCGGGCAATCTCCACTTCTTGATTAGCTTCTTTACTCGTCATAGTCTGTCAAACAGTGAAGTTTCATTATTTGCACACAGTTCTGTCCTTGTACAAGGCTACAGTTAATCCCAGATACTTTACACATGTGCAACAGCTCCTTGGTTTCAGGCCTTTAACCTAGCGACTCCCAAGTCATGGTGGAACACCACAACAACATGTTCAATTTGAAGTTTGGTAAGAAAAACATGTGCCAGCCCACAAGTTTTGAGACTGGCACGTATCTACTGTTACAGCTTTGGGACCTGCTGTTACCTAGCCTAACACAGGCTTTATCATGCACCACATGCTGTTCCCTTGGCTGCTTCAGACTGTACAGAGATCCATTCAAATGCCAACATCTAGTATGTCACTAGAGATAACAGACCCCACGTTTTGTAATGTGCAGTCTTCTATAATCATGGAAGCAAAGTTTCATCTCCACCCTTAAGGCCAGGGAGAGTCTATCAGGTTAGTTTGCAGAGCAGCAGACAGAAGCAAAAGACCTTTGCACTTCAGTAAAATGACTTTTGGCTGCTTCAGAATGGGCACAGGAGTTTACAACCTCCATCACATGAACAATGACTATCAACATCATAAAATAATATATTAAAATAATTCAGGGTGGGCTTTTTCACATCTCTTGTATTAATCAGTCAAATCAGGGATTGATTAAAACAAAGCCTAATCATTCAATCTGAACTCACCTTGCTTTTAATCAAGATTTTTACTTCTCCGGATTCTACAATGTAAAAACAGTCTGCTTTGTCACCCTGTGAATAAGAAAAGGCAAAATAAATTCTTTTTTAATTGACTGGGAAACTATGAATAAATGGTATTAATGCATTCCCTTTGAACTACTCCTTCTGCAGAAATCTGCTAGAATTGACAAACACTCAGATTCTTAACATTAAAAGGTGACTGGTTGGGTAATACTCCAGAAGAGCCCACAGGGAAGGAACTATTTGTGCATAACATTCAGTAAGAGGGCAGGAGGAAAGGAAAACACAAAGGACATTGATGATACATAGCAAAATCACGGCAAATCTTCTGATCCTGATGGAAGTAGGCAATAGTTAGCGAAACTAAGCAGAACCTAGAATTTTCAGAAGCAAATTTTAATAAAACAAAAAAGCAAATTTAAGGTTCCATTAAACTCTCCATGGTCCTGCATAAGCAGAGGCATTGGACAAGGTGTCCCTTCAAACCTCAACTATTCTGTCATCCTGTGAGAGGTTCTAGAACATGTTTCACATCTCTCTCAACCTCATCATGTTTCAAGTCTTCAAGTAGTCCTGGTTTACATCTGCTCTGGAGAGCTTCACCAGCACTTTAAAATTATAAAGTTTTATCTGTGACAGAAAGGACTCTCCCTTTTTATATTTGCCCCTGTGGGCCTGGCATAGAGCTGGAAGTCAGAGTGGAGATCTGCAACGTGCCTCCTGCTACAAACCAAAAGCAAAGGGACTAAAGGCTTCAGGGAGACAAAGGCTGGAAAAGAAACTGATAAGGGAATGGGAGGAGCTCAGCAGAAAAACCTGAAACAAAGTGAGAAGAGAGGGAAATCTGACATTAAGCCAACTGGTCAAGGAGATGAATGTGATGGGAAGGATGGAGAGAAATGGTTGTGACTTGAGTACGAAACATGGGCTGGGAGAAGATGATGTAAGATTTAAACATGGAGTTAACAAAAGAAATTAGGCCTTTAGCTAAGCTTCCTGGGGATGTTCGTAAGCCATGCAGTGCAAACTTTTCATTCACTGTTGCCATCTATCACAGCATGAACTCATGCTCTATGCTAACTTCTGAAAGAGTAACTACTGAAAGAGTACTTTATTTTTAAAAAGAATGGAAACATCTTTTCAAAAGGAGTGGGAGACATCCTCATAACACTACTAACAATTTTCAAGTGCTTTAAAGCTAACTGCCCTTAAGGGTCAAATTCCAGAAAGGTAATTTAAATGTAAAATTACTCACAAGAGAAAAGAGGTTCCTGATATTGATGCAACTGCTGTAATGTAAGAGTTATCATATCTTTTCCAAGCACAGAATTTCATCGTCTCTAGCAGTGTACTACCATCACCCAGACCTATCCAAACTATTAATCCTCCTTTTAAAGATAATTACATCCTTGTCCTAATTCAGTTATTAAAAAAGATTAAAACCAACTGTGTAATTGGATCACTGATGGTGTGAATTCCCAGTTTTGAGACTGATTTATAAGCCTGGACTTTGCTGAGAGCTCAGCTTTCTCAGGGTCTTAAGCAACAAGAGTCTCAACTTTAAAAATTGAGGGTATTTTTAAAGTAATTTGACAGTTAACAGAAAACTTGTTTCCTATATTCAGTTATCTGACATTCAAGATAATTAAGATCAATTATTCAAGACACTATCAAGGGGTCATATTCTGTCTATACAACAAGAACATTGTAACCAAAAACCTGCAGTTTCAGGTAAGCATTTATTTCATTAACTTCTACGTGAACTCGAGCACTTGTACAACACAGCAACCCACAGCTAAACTTGATACAAATTCCAGTGTTTCATCTCTAACACTGTTCCAAAAATTTATTTGTGTCACAGCCAAAAAAAATCACACTGTTAGAGCTTGAGTTCATCCAGCTTCATGTTCCACTACCCTGGCCTCTCTCTACTGCAGCAGACAAAACATTCACCAACCACCAAAGGATGTCAAACAAAGCCAGAGCACACCACTGAAATACCTCAGGAAAGCACAAGGAAAAACAGTGGTTACAATTAACCCTGGTAACTTCTTAGAGCTAGTGACTCCTTGTTTAATATGGTCATAGGGGCCTAGAAAACTCTAGATGGGGATTTCATGGAAAACTGCATAGATGTTTAATTTCAGCTTCTGAAGGCACTCATCTTGAATCCTTGCAAAGACTACTTATAAAACATAGATGAGAGAAGAAACACTCAGAAGCTAAAGTAATAGAATAAATTTGCAGCAAAATTACATACTGTCCATTCCGCAAACATTCAAGAAGTGGTTAAATAAATTAGAAATATTAAAAGAATAAATGCCAAATTGGTCCAAGTAATAGAACTCTGCAAGTCAATTCCAAGCAGAAATAAAAAGAAGCAGAGAAAGGAGAATGATAAAGAGAAGTTTAGATTTCAAGTACCTGAGAAATTATACGTTCCCCATCTTGATACACCTTCTCTCCTATAACATCCACTATTTTCATTCGCTCTGATGCCTGGAAGAAAGAGGAAAATTAAAAATCATCAACTATAGTTCATCTCTATGAACTCTCCTGAATCTCTATGACCCCTTCTGCAATGAACAGACACACAAACACACAATTTATAAATACACCCCCAAAATGACATTGTTGTAGTATTGCAACACAGGTTTCAAGACTACCATAATCAACAGGGAAATAAGATGGTCTAGTGCCCCATCCCTGTGCTTGTCTTACCCCCAAGTTAAAAAATATCTCATTTGGCTGGTTTAGAGCAAATGGGAGGGGTGAAAAATCACTTTCTTTAAGATTCCGTTGAAATTCAAAGAAAACACTCAGAAAAAATGTTATGAACTTCCTAAGAACAAACTTAAATGAGATATACCAGCAAAACAAATTTTAAAATATTTTAACCACTATATACTTGAACACGTGTGTAGGAGGAATTGTGTCCAAGAACTCATTCCTAGAGTGAACAGGAAGTGAACAGGACATGACAAGGACAAGGGCTGTGAACTGTGAGCAGACCCTGCAGTGGGATGCCCAGGAGCAAGGGCAGGAGGCACCACCTGGCATGCCAGGAAATACGTCTGAGTCTTCACAAACAGGACGGGAGAAATAAGAGTTTTCTCCAGTGTTTCCCACCACCCATTTAGAACCCCACAAAACAATTTCACTGCTTCAGAGCAGTGCAAAAAATCATACCAAGAAAGGAAGAAAATACGAACAGTTAAAATTCAGCAGATGATTCAGTTGTATATCAATCCATTCATTCCCCAAATGCACCTTCATCTTGCCTATGTTTGAAAAATCAAATTCTGGTCCATGCATGATTCAACTGCAATGTGTCATGCAAAAAGCCATCCAGTGCTAATGAGTTATTTTTCTGTAGCTTTAAATATTTGAGTCATTTCTGTGCTCAAAAAAAGTCACATTGATGGAACCAGTTTAAGCCAGGCACTGAGAGAGAAGGTGTTGTGTAATTTACCCCTTCTGCAGCTACAACATATGTCCAAAATAAAACATAGTAGAGGCTGTTGTTCACACCTAATGACACTTTGCAATTTTGCAATCTTCTCCCAAAGGGATTAAGAGCTCAAATAGTCAAGATTAATGCTGGAAAAGATTTTTTATTATAAGAAAACAAAGAAAAGTTAAATTACGTTTTAAGGCAGACTAATGCCAAAGCAGGTTGGTCAGTTCCAAAAGCCCTTTGACAATACAGGGTGAATCAATGTAAGTGACAATTTACACACTGTTCCTAAAGTCAGGCACCACACACTCCAACAGGGTAGTGTCATTATGCTCCCAGGTAGCAGTGCTTCCCTTTAGCAGTTTAACTCCTGAATATCAGTTAAGCTTAAAGCAAGATGACCACACTCCACACCTTTGTCTCAAATTTAAAACCATTTCTGGTTGATAAAGACCAAATATCCCAGTGACTATATCCTTATTTCAATATCACACCCTCACAGGAAACCACAGCCCTGAGTTCCAAACTGCATTTTGATACCTGTTCCCTGATACACATATAGGTGTTTTTTTGTTTTGTAGGGGGTTTTTTTGTGTAAAGAACTTTAAAAAAATCAGACTGAGATAAAAATCAGCAAATCACGACTGTGAATAAAGGATCTGGGGAAAAAAAATCCAAAACAATTTCAGGAATGTAAATTAAGTTTTGTAGTATATGTAATACCAAAGCAGCACTTAATATTTTGTTCTAAGCAAAACCAACAGATTTCTGTTATAGCAGGAACACTGACTGGAGCTACTGCTAATGGAAGAATTTGATGTAGATGTCTCTGAGAGGCTTTACCTCCAAGGATTTAAGAAGGGGCACAGACTCAATAAATAATTCATACGTCTTCCTCTTCTTTGCGTTGTTTTTCAGTATAATTCTTCTGAACGTCACTCGATCCTGCAAGAAACAGCACAGAGAAATACATTATTCCTCTTCACCAAAATGGTCCCTGTTTAAAGAACTGACAAACATGAACAAGTATTTGCAGCAAACACCAGGGCTGAGAAAGCAGCTGCTAAAGTGATACCATATCCACCACAATAGTGACTGCAACAGCTCCTGTTAGAGTACTTCTGGCAATAACAAACTGAAAAACAGGGAGTTGTAAGACCTGATCCTTCTCAGACAACCATTTAGGGATTCAATTTTTATTCTATCTTATACTGTTTTTCTGGGTTGAGTTTTGGGGATTTGTTTGCCTGTTTGTTAATAAATTTTTCATGCTCCTGCATTAAATAAAGAACTTTCGCTCTTCCTGCTGAAGCCAGTGAAAACTGGCACTTCCAGCACTTGTTAAGGCAACTGCAGAACTAAGTCTGAATTGGATTCTTCCCTACTTGAGTCACAGATTTCAAAAGTTGAAGATTTATACTGGTCTCAAACAGGTCGGGAACAGAATATCAAACAGCAGCATGCTTGTTCACTCCACCTTCTCAGATCCAAAAGCCGGCTTCTGGAAGGACCACTTCCTAACTGCCAGCTGTCCGCGCGTTCCCTAAGGAAGAACTGCTCGGTGCCGTTTGTGAAGCACAAACGCGGGGCAGAATCTCCCTCCCAGCCCAGCCGCACCCGCGCTGCGCCCCGCGGCCACAGGGCGGCGCTGCGGGCCCGGCACCGGGGCCTGGCCGGGCCCGAAGCCTCGGGGGCGCGCAGCGGGAACGGCGCAGGTCCCGCCCGGCCTGCGCCACCACCGGCCGAGACAATCACCGGCCCGAACGGCCTCGGGACAGCAGCCACGAGCAGCCTCAAGGGAAGGGCACCTGCCCACCAGATGTTCCTCTTAGCGTCTGCCCCGCTTGGATCCCCGCAGAATCGCGAAGAGAGACAGAGCTGCAGTTTGCTTGCACGGGTGGGGCCGTAAGAGTAAAAATCAAAACGTCATTGAAAAGGAGCAGAATTTTGCTTAGGAAAATGGTACCAAAAGAAAAAAAGAAAAGCTACAATTAGCAGAAACATCCTGAGAGCCATTCCTCCAGTTCTCAAAACCATCAACTGGTACCTAAGCAGCATTTTCAGGAGAAGGGGCATCTTCAACTAAGTGGACATTTTTAAGGCATGCAGGCTGCAAATACTTGTAACAAGGACTAACAGAGGTGATACCAGTGGAACACTAAAGTTGAAGGATGAG
Organism: Vireo altiloquus; assembly: GCA_013396875.1. NCBI lineage: Eukaryota > Metazoa > Chordata > Aves > Passeriformes > Vireonidae > Vireo > Vireo altiloquus. The sequence goes on along the minus strand of VZRF01005189.1, from coordinate 71,572 downwards.
GAAGATGAAAGGCAGGGTGGTATAACTGTTATCCAAAGGAGAACAAGAGATGATAAAGCATAAGGGATTTTTCTGTTTTTAAAGGAATTCTTCAGCGGTAAAAGTCTCTTCAAATGTTCGTGTTTGGAGAAGCAGAAAGATGCAGAAATAGTGGGGGGGTTGTAAAAGCATAAAAAATCAGAATTCACCTGCTTGAGAGTATCACGGAGGGAGGAGAAGAAGCAGTATTTGAATAAAAAAAAGCTGAGCCGTGAAGGCAGCATGAGAAGGCAGCATGTGTGATAGTGAGGTTTCCCCCAGACACATTCAGCAGCAAAGGCTGAGGACATTTCCCTCCTCCAGAAGGGACCCTGCAGTGATAACTGCTTTGTGCCCGAGCCTTTCAGATTTCTGTTGGCCTAAGCCTGCAATGCAGCAGGAGTAATCCACACTTCCCAAATGGCACATAACCGAAGAGCTTTAGCAATGACCTCTGCAGACTAATAAAAATATGTTTAAATTACATCGGGGACAAAATAGTACAATAAAACATGGCAACAAACAGAATAACTGGAAGAAATAACTAAAGTTTGAGAGGAAAATGCAGCCTTAGTCAATAAAATGTTCACAGGACAGATGACTAGCAAGAGGTCCCTGTTCATCTACACCTTGCTAATTAATTGAACATAATCACAGAAAAACTAAATCCAAAATTAACCCAATTTGTGTAGTTCTTTTCAAAGGCAAACTGGAACAAAGAATCATCTTCTCATTTTCTTCCTTTTATGAATGAGCTCAGTTTGTAGCTAGCTGCTTTGTTCTGTCTTCTTCCAGAAATGAGATTCTGACATTATTCCCTGGTTGATTTACCAAACTCTTTTCTTTCACCTCACAAATAAAAGGGAAGTCAGATCTCCCAGCAAGTGCTGAGACTGCATAAACAGCCATGTGTAGCATCTTATCAGTCCTACAATCAAGGTCACAACACACAGGCAACCCCCAGCGATAGTTGCCGAGGAGCCCGGGGTACACAGACAGCACACAACACTTGTGGCTTCAAAGGCTCCGTTGATTGCACAATCCACTTATTATGCCAACCCTCACAGATGAGTAAGAGAGCACTGGGAAAATAACCCCATCCAAATAGTGCAGAGAAAAGAACTAAAAAAGGAAACTAATGGCTACTGCTTCACATTCAGCACTGCTGGGCTAGAGACAAAGCAACATCATCATTTAGCTTGGTATCTCATAGGTCATGCTGACCTGAGAGCCTCTTCCAAAGTAACAGAAAGGGACCAGAAACATCACAACAGTTTATTGTGAAGGAAAACAAAGCTTCGGGCAGTTTTCTGACCTCTTCAAATTACCAACATCCACAAGAAGATATGTTACACCTTACCATTCCATTAAGAGACAAAATGGTGGGAAGGTGAGTTGAAAATACAGAACATAATTTAGATATTGTTTCCCCCTCCCAAAAAAAAGTGCATTAACGCCTCCACTATCCTCTGCAGGATGAAAACAAAACCAGGAGGCTTTTTTCCCCCCACAAAAAGCCACAATTACAGCAAAAGCAAAACCATAAAGGGACAGATAGAACTAGTGATACAGTTTTTATAGACAAGTTGTTCCAGAAAGTCAGCCAAAAAGATTTGCACAATGGATGTATCATGCCAGGAGATGAGATAGCAAATCCTGATAAAATACCTATGAGCAGAGAAGCCATACCAAGAGAAGCTCTGGACACGATGAGTTATTGCTTAAAATATATGCGTATAAGAGCAACTTCCTTTCCTTACCAGTCCCCAAAGGGCTCCTTCTGTTGTGGCAATAATGGTGGCAGCTCTAGGAGTGTTGTACATCAATGCCAGTTCCCCAAAACTGCCGTGATTATCGTAGAGGCCCACACAGCGAGACTGGTTGTCTTTTGCTACAACAATATCATACACTCCTCTGGAAAACAATGGAATAAACACTTTTTATTAGACAACATTCCAGTACAAATCTTGAAAACAGCTTTTTGCTGTTATACAAATAGTCTTTTTATTTCTGTGTGAGATGGAACTTTCTGAGCTTTCCAACTGCCTGATTCTCAGCTGCTTCTATCTACACTATTTTCACCATAATCGTCTCTAATAAAGCATTTCACTCCGGATAGGTATGGGCAGGATATACCTGGTTTCCTCTGCACAATATTTTGACATTGCTGTTCTGGCCACAGTGAGAAGTAGTTTCACCATTTTTAACAGTGACATTTCACAGTGTGTACCCAATGAGGCCTCTTTAGAGTGACTCAGATCCATCTCTACCCATTTTCTCAATGACAGTTTTGCTGCAGGATCTTTGGGACACACTCAATCCAACTGCTCACTTGCTACTATGGGTTTGTCTCAACTCTAGCTTCAGGGTATGTGTATATCATAACCCCAAGATGCTCTAAACCCGCTGATATCTAGCCAAGATCTCTGCACAGATCAAGAGAAAATGTCCAGCCACCAGAAATCTCCTTGCACTTTGTTCATACCCAGCTATAACCTGTCAAAATTTGAAAGGCCTCCCTCGCCCTGTTCTCTATAAGGCACGCTTCCTACATTATAATGAAGTTAAGAGAACAGTATTCCAGAATTTCCAAAGAATCAAAAGATTACTCTGATGATGTGCAAGTACAAGTAAAGCAAGTCAGAAGTCAAGACACAAATCTGCATCAAACTGCACCACAGGAATTGCCTATGAAAAAGCTGTGCACAGAAAGATAGCCCTTTGAAAGTCAAACAAGTGTCTGTAACACCTTCAGGACTGTCATGCTTGGGGCTTTAAAGAATTTAAAAATACAGTTGGAGTAGGCTTGATTAATTCTTATCTATGGCAACAGAGATTGTTCAGGGACTACCCACTGGCCTAAGACACTTCACAAGATGTATCATGCCCAGAAGAAAAGCAGGCAGGGAACACCTTCCTGGCTTTAAGCAACTGAATACACAAGTAATTTTCCTGATGAATTTAGATCTTTGTCAGAAGAAATGGTACTATATGCCACAACATCACCAGGCACATAAGAAAAAAAAAGGAATGACCAGAAATGGTACTAGGTGAGGAAGGTGAGGAAGGAAGGCACGTGAGACTAACAATCCTACCAGACACCTCTTACGCTCTACTGCTTACTCACACCTAGGAGAGTAAAAAACCAGCAGCATACTGGAAGGAAAACTAGAAAAGGATTAGTGTTGATGGAAAGTAATTCTTGTAATGTCTGATATCTATTTAATGATTCCCTGAGAGGCACCAGAGGCAACAATCTTCAGAGTTGTTTTTTTGATCTGGAAGAGCCAGATGTGAGCACCTTAAGCAAAAGCAACAACTTCTTCCCATCCTTCAGCCTGAAAGTCACTTACTAGTGCTATTTATTTCTAAATAACTATAGCCACATAACCTTCAGTCAAGCATTCAGCTGTCTTTGGCCCAAGGACTAAACTGGTGAGGCAACACTGGGTGACCTTGGCTCAGCTTTATTGAGAAAACTGTTGCTGAGCTGTGAGAGAGTCCATGAGCTAAAGCCCTGCAAGATAAGAAGAACAAAAACAGACCGAAGTGTTATTGTTGAGATGGTAATCATTACAAGCCCAAGGACTCAAGTGAAAAGTACTGACATAAAAAAACATAAAACCCTCAGGCAAAAAAAAGAGCAAAAAAGCAGCTCAGCAAGACTGTGGATCAGTCTGTTCCAAGAGGCAGCAGAGGCCTGTGCTCCCCGTCCCGAGTGATGACTGGTCGATCAGCACAGACCCAGCAGGTACCTCCTCAGCAGCGATGAGCATCCCATGTTCAGCCATGCAACACATCCCTCTGAGCTCTCACCTCCATGCAGAGGGCACTAAACACCTGCTGCATCCTCAGATTGCACCTGCCCGGCCTGCTGCCCCTCTGTGCACGGTGAAAGACACTCTGACACAAGCCATCTGGTGAGGAAGTATTGCAAGCAGAAGGAAAAATAAGCCTGTGCCAGAACAGAGTCACTGTTCCTTTAAACAGAAAGAAATTAATCCTCTGGAATATTCAGGCATTAATTACTTGAGATTAACAAGACATGCCTACTCATGAAAGAGCCAGAGTCCTCTGAACCTGCACTTGCAAATAAGTGAAAATATTGTGGTTTTCCCTAAGGTCCAGTATTCTGCTATTCTTTTGCATGAAAAAATAAGTGAGTGGGAGGTGGAGGAAGAATGGAAAGGGAGAAAGGACTGAAAATTCCTAACTGCAGAAGTTATTCCTAATAACCAAATAGCCAACAAAAGAGTTGCAGCCGAGTTACTTAGTTCACAGCAAAGGCTGCCATGGTGTCACTAGACAACACCAAGTTTAATTTCCTTCACTTTACAACCTTTCTGCCACATACTTTTATCTTGGGAATAAAACAAAACAAAAACCTAAAAGTCTGTAAACCAACACAACTACCTCTTGACAGAAAAAACCTGTTGTGGAATAACATTACATCAGTAGAACAGAGACCATAAAAGCATCTACTTGAATATCTAAGATAAGGTTCCATTTCACTTCTTCATTTTAGGTTAAAACGCATAGCAGAGAGTTTTTAATAACCAACAGGATAAGGGCCTTGCACAGAAAAATCAAGATAGGCTGATGGTATCTAACATTTTTGAGAGGCTCCCAAACTGAGTGTAAGTTTCCTCAAAATTAGGAACCACTGCTCTGCACAGATCTCATCTTTGCAGAGCTGGTGGCTCTGGCTCCCTCAAGTTCTGATTTGCAGTACCTTACTCTTATCTGTGACAGCCTGCTCTCTCCAGTGAATGTGGCAAGAAAAGGAACTTGGCCTGCCTAGTCAAAGACATGGGATTGGATTGAGGGAGAGCAGTTGAGGAAGATAACTGCAAGTAGAAATGGGGCACTGGTTTAGGCTAATGGGTTGGTATGGCAGACGACAGGGGATTGAGCACATGGTTGGAATATATTTGCTGCAGCCTTATGTTCTGTAATTACACTAATCAGAAAGGGGAATGTCCTTAAAATGAACAAGAATCATTTCAAACGAACTATTTCTAACCTAGAAATTCTTTTGCAAATTCCTTAAACAGCGTAAGTAACAATTCAAAAGGCAACAACCTGTCTCGAAGAACTGCTTTGAAAGCATTTCATACAATATTAATGGTGCCATTATTTCAAGACAAGCAAGATAACAGTATACCAAAAAAGCAGTCTGCTAAGATCATGTTCCAACAGACATTTATAAATCACTCAGTCATATTCTGTTTAATATTACAGTTTTGCAGAACGAAATAAATCCATGTTCTTAATTACTCTTTAGATATGGTTATTCTAAGTAACATTAGTCAGATTTTTTTTCAAAAGAGTAAAAGATACTCAAAATGTCCATGCACATATGTATCTATTATATGCCTGTTGTACATGTAAGTGATCCTCAAAACTATGATGTGAATTTGCTTGATGCAAGAAATTCCAAAATGGCACCTTAAGCTCTGCCAATACAAATCACAACCAACAGAGGCAGAGCTACCCCAACTTTCTCTGAAGTCAGTCATCAAAACTAATTGGATAAAGTCCAGGTTGTTCTATGGCAGCCACTACCATGGATTGTAATTTCCTATATTCTACTTCCTGAAAATAATCTCCTATCCCTTCCCCTTACCACATCACTACTTTTGCTGCTTTTCCCCCTCCTGCCTTCAGAAAAAAATATAACCTGGTCTAGAGACAACATGTAATATGGTTGGGTTTAAGCTGTGCTCATGCTGATGGGCACAAAAACTGAACTGAACAAATCATTTCCTTTCAGAAACTGTCCTGTAGTAAACATTCCCTGCCATTTCTAAGAAGCTGGAAAGAAACATCCTCCACATTTCACAGGCGCAGCTGCTTACCGCTCAACGACATAGAAGTTATCTCCATCATCACCTTGGTCAATCACATGTTCCTGAGGTTTCACCTTCCTCTCAAACATGGCATCAAGGACCTGAGACAGCTGCTCCTAGAAAACAAACAGGAGGGGAAGGGGAAAAACCAACTATCAGAAAACACAGCTTAGCATTACTGCTGGACAAGGGTGAGTTTGTTTCATTTGGTCTGGATAGTGAACTGGAACATGCACCATGCTCTTCTACATTTTACTGTACCAAAGTACAAGTAATATTGGTATTACACTTTGATTTCCACTAGCACCTCACTCTCCTTTCCACTTATTAATGTAAGTTCAACAACACACACAACCAGACTTCTAGCACAGAAGAGCCATTATCTCAAATTTATGTCCAAATGGCTTAATTTTCACACACCATTTTAGTGCCAAAGCACACACATACGTTTGGTATAATCTGACACAGCTTCACTGCAATGGACACACATCAACTCATATTAAAAGTACAGTATTTCATTGTAGGTATGGCTAGAAACTGCACCGTGATCTATTAGTAAATTATCTGTACTGTCATCATCTAAGAGCCCCAGTCATGATCAGACCTATACTGAACAAGACTCTCCATAGACTCATTTTCCTAGATAGTTTGTGTCTTAGAGAAGCTGCAATTCCAGCCCCAGATGAGATGGGACAGGTACAGATATGGAGCCCACTCAGAAAATGGGATAATGCTGGTCTGCACAGCAGGCTCCCAGCTGTATTTCCCTGATGAGCCACGACTAAACTTCCTTTTTTTGCAGGCAGCACAGCCAGGAAAGCTGTGAAAGCCAAGAAAGATGACACCATGTAAATGCCTTGCCTTGATGCTGACCTGCTTTACCGTCTTTGCTATTCCCAAGCCCATTAACAATATATTTTTGCTGCATTTTCAATGACCAGATGTTCGAAGTTGAAGATGCAGATCACAGCTGAGTTTCTAAAAATACACTGCACGAACACGCAAGCCAGTCTTCATGCTGTTGATACACTTGAAATATTTACTGTGGTCCTGAAGTTGGGAATCTTTGCAGTATCCCTAGGCACCACTACACTGAAAATATTCCTTATCTCTTGAACAGAATCCTACTTTCTTGTCTTTAAAAACGGTGTGTCTGGACATTTAGATCATATTAACTGTACATTACAAAAAATTAACTCCATTTAAGATTTCCTTAAAATGATATTACCTGATCTAGGTTTTTGAAGAGCAGGATATCTTTACATGCTTCCTGCAGTCTGCATCGCTGTTCATCAGTTTTTGGATGAACTACCTTTAAAACAAAGTAGAACAGAACAGTCATGACAGCAAAGAAATATGATTACAGACTAAACCTTTACTTCAGCATGAAAAAGCAGAACACAAATTTAAGTGTCAAAAGTATACAGTCCTTTTCTGTTGTTTGCATAAACAGTATTTATATATAAACATACAATACAAGACAGAATGAAAGACATATAAGAAAAATATTATGCTGACAATTAACATATGAAAAGTAACAGTCAAAAAAGACAAGAAAGAAGAGGATGCCTTTTCCATTCCATTCCCTTCCCTTCTAACACAGGCACAGCCCCAGTCAAAGCTTGGCATATGAAACAGAGGAAGTGAACAGTCTTCTTCCTAAACTCTGGCTGTATTAGTCCCAGTACACTTACTGTTGGCACACATTGAGTTTATACCATACATGACACATATGAGTCTCAGCCCATCCAATAAGAAGAAGTTACTGAAGAAGCATGGTTTTTTCTAACAAAATTACTTAAATAAAAGCTTTGTTGTTTGAGATATTTTGTTACTTCCTTCCATTTATAAACATCAGGTTAAAGGAATCAATACTCACTGTATCACAAAAATGCTTATGTATGTACTTGTTAGGGTCTAATTATGAAAATATATTAAAAAATTAATTACCTGACATACACCACGATAACATTTCTTATTTCTGGAATAACAAGTATTCCAAAAACCAGTTACATCAGTAGGTATTTCTAAAAAGTTACTTTCCAAAGTTAAGCAGGTCTCAGATCCTTGTTTTAAAAGAAAATGGAATACTGAATCATCAGTCAAGAAAATTTAAGACTTTTGATGGAATAAAAGTGTCCAAGTTTACAAACATTTAGATAACCAGACACAGTCATTTCTTCTTTTTACAGTATATAAAAATTATTTATCAAGTATACTTATGAAGTAGCTGTTATTTTTTAAGAGAAATTAAATTAGACCTAATTTTCATTGCAGAAGTGTAAACATCCTTGCTATGGAATCTGGAAAGGAACGCCAGAAGTCCAGTGAGAAAACATTCATTCTCACCAACCATGCTACAAGCTTTGCTCACACAAATCCATCTGTAAAGAAATACCATTACAGTATCTGGATTTGCAATTCCTAGAAATTCCCAGCTTTCAAGAACAAGAGAAAAAACAGGTGGCCACAGACTTAAAATATTTCAATCAAGCATTTCTCCCACCCAGGCAGAACTGCTCTGACAAGAAAGACAGTAAAAACCATGTGAGGAATTTTAAGCACCTAAGAAGAAACAACTGTGGTAAAGCTTAACTAATTCTTCTCAACAGCATTGATGATCTAGGAATTGCCTCAACAAGCCTTTAAGAGAATTAAGAAAGGAAAATAGCCAAAATTTTAAAGATATTAGACTTAAGCACAGCTCTCAAGTTCTTTGAAGTAGAATTGTATTAAAGCTGTAGTGACTAACAAAGTCCACGAGACAAAGTGGCTCTAGATTTCCAATTTCTTTACCAGTGCCACCACACCATGCTCAGCATGAAAAGCACAAATGGCAAGAAAAGGCAATGTACATCTGCCCATCAATCTGCAGAGAGAACCATGTCTGGAGTGATTCCATCACTCTTACCCTTTGTTCTGTATCTTCTTCCTCTTCGTCTGGATTGAAAGCTTCAGCACAAACTTGGAAGAAAAAGAGAGAAGAAATAAGTAAAAAGAAGTAATTACATGATAACAACAAACAAATTGGTTTAAATACACTTCTTCTATTTTCCTACAGGAAAAACAAAATCACTTTTGATTTTATCATAATAGTGTCAGAGGCTCAAATCCTGTCTGTTCTCTGAGCAGGCACACCATGGTTGTTCTCAGACTTTCATGTAAAAAGTAAATAATCTTGCCTAGCAAGTACTCTGAAGCATGGACACAGATTTCCTTTCAGCTGGTATCAAAGCATAACAACCTCCATTCAGATTCATTTACAAGCATCTTCTCTAAAATGCAGGAGAAAAATACTGCTGCTACACTGCTTTGTTCTTTGCAGAGCAATGTACACAGCAAAACACTGAAAAAAAAAAGGAGCACAAGGAAGGATGAAGACTTGCTCCACCTCAACTCTGATTTGCAAGTGAGTATCTATATTTTGGGAGGTTTTTAAATACAGAGAAGTCAACCTGGAAAATTAACAATCCATTTCACCATAGTATAGTCTATGAAAAAATAATATTTAGTCCCATCCTCCACATGTTCCTCTATCTTACTACATTTTAATCAAAATAACATGAATTTATGATATAAAACCAACTCTAAAATTTACAGAGTGATTTTTTTAAAAAGTATGAGAACAGTCCTGGAAAACCACATATTATAGTGCATTGGGACATGGCTCTGCCAAACATGTCATTATACCTGCAAGAGAAACTGGAAGAGGCAATAATGCAGAGCTGCTGAAATTTCAAACCATTTTTGTTCACTTTTAATTCTTCGGAAAAGGCCTATCTTCAGTTATCTTAACATTTAAACTTTTAGACAGTCTTACAATACTAAATACAGACACTGGCTGCCAAAAGCCCACAGTTCTAGCTCAGATTTTCTTCCCAATTCATGGATATTTACAGTCCTTGCATGTTGAAGTGATCTGCACATTCTAACCACCTGTACAGACAGTCAAGGAAAGTGAGAGTCAGTCCTGTTTTCATCTAGCTGGGCTCTTACTTTAATAAGGGTGGTCTCACTTCTGAGGTTATACATTACTTATAAAATTTTACAAGGAAACGCAGACAAGCATTTTCCTTTGTACTCTATCCAGCATCCTGACAATACTGAAGACTTGGCAAAATGCCCAGAAGCTCAATGCAATGACACCTAACCGTTGAATGGACTGAGAAAATACAAATAAAAATAGGCAGAAAAAAAATCCAGAAAGTCTAGAATTCAGCAACTTGTAAACAATTTGAAAATGCACACATGCCTATTGACCCTGTCATTGTGCACTCAGGAGGACTATAAAAATGCAAAACTCTAGCATAATTTACTAGGAAAGGTTTGCTTGGTTTTGTGTGTCTCAGTATTTTTATTTGGTTTTTTTTTCTCCCTATCTAAAAGATGCAAGTCTTTCCTAGGAAACTGGATTTTAATTCCTTTTTTTTCCTGTAGAGAGTGAGGAGACTCAAATACAACAACAAGCATTCCACTTATCAAACTACAATGTGAAAACAAAATCATATAATCATTAGGCATTGGGCATTTATAAAGTAAGTATTGCTCATACAATAAACCTGTTTAACAATACAGAAACAGTGCGCAGTGCACCTAACACACACATGCTTTTAGTTTAACAGAGCCACCCACACTTAGGACAGATAGTCCACAAAGATAAAAAGCATTCTTCCCCCGCTGAAAAAAAGTGTAGTCCATGCCAGAGTCCAAAGATGACTGTTTATGGGAAGGTGGATGCCTACAAAGCTGCAGAAATTGGACTGATAGGCTGATCCACTTAATATACAATACAAAGGTTCTAACAAAGAGAACATTATTAGCATTTTGGTGTGAAAGCTTTCCTTCTCCTTCAATTTTACAGTGAAGATCAAAGTCTATTGTGAAAGCTTTGGATTTTCTAATAAGGAACAGTTACTAAGAAGAAAGGCTCAGTGGTTTAAGCAGTATGGTAAAAATGAAGATAATAAAATCTCTTCATTTTGTACAACCAGTGTATCTTACGCATAATTGGAGTCCAATTCTCTATTACGCACAATATTACATACTATAAATGCACTTCTACACATTTCTGAAAGTACCTGGTGTATAAGCATGTTCAAGACACGTATCTATGAAATCAGAGATCACTGTACCACTAGATCATTCTATCATTCAAATTTTAATATTAAGCTGCAAATTTGATTTTGTTCCCATCTCAGCTGCAGGGAAGCTATTGTTAAAAATGCTTTGTAATTCAGGAAATTCTCTTCAAGATTTCCTTGGGAAAACAAGTTTTATTACCACTAGAGCATTTAGAGCAAAACCTTATCTTAAAACACACATCAATCAAAGCAACACAATCATCCCTAAGTGCAGTATGAAATGGCTTTGGTTAAGGTTTGTACATACAGGTTTCTCCTATTTCGTCTTACCCACTAAGGGTGAAAACAGCTCCCAAAGCCCATCAAGGATACAGACTAGGACTTAGTGCCCCTTCCTTACACAAGGAAATCACTTCTGTAATGCCCATGAACGGGCACCACAGAAATACAACAAAAATGTGGCAAATTACCACTTCTTCCTATGCTGTCACATAGAATGCCTTCCCATTATACTTTTCATTCTTCAAACTCCTGCTGGCATTTCTTTTTCCATGGAGGCCAGACGTTTTGACTTCAATTCTGGACAGCTATGACTGCCAGGACTCTATTTACTTGCAGGCAGAGCTATCACACTTAATGTAACAAATCTGTTGTGGTATCGTTAAAAAAGGGAGAGACAAAATTATTATTTCTGATCTCAAGCTTAATTAATAATGGGATATGCTGGAAAGCCAACAGAAAGCTTTTCAGCCTACTCATATCAACCAACAGTATTTTCCAAATACTTTAAAACATGACTAATGCAAAGAAAAAGCAACATTACATCAATCCCATCCCATGTTTTATGTTGCAATATGTCCAATTTTTCTTTCCACTAATTTTAATCAGTAAATCACTTGGGGGAAAACTCTGTACTGTTGAACATATAACCTGTGTGTCAGTCTTATCTTTAAAATGTTTCATGTTATCTGTGCTGCTTTGCTATTATTCTAGCTGTAAAGGACCCCCGTAATTATCCTAAACTCTGCCAATCCCCATCAGAAATCTAGGGAATTTCAGGACTTCTGAAGGTTATTCACTTGTACATTACAGTACAGCCAGTCCTAATGAAAAAACATTTGATCTTTCATCTTGACGAAGTGAAAACGTCCTTGACCCATTATTTGATACGTGACTAAATTCACATATTAACTATTTAAGTGTCCCAACAAAACAGACACTCCGAGGCAAGCTTGTTCTCACAAGATTCTCCTGAAAAGTGTTGTTTTTCAGACTCATTGAAATGGCAGCTAGAAGGGATCTCTCTCTGAAGGTCATCTAGTCCGATCTACCTATCCCAAGGGGAGCTATTTGGAATGCTAGTTTGGGACTGACCTAGAAAACTCCTGGGGCAAAGATTGCATATCTTTCTGCCAACCTGCTCCACCACCCTCCTGGGGAAGAAGTTTTCCTAATGTGCAACCCAAAGCTCACCAGTATCGTCATACAATTTGAAATGACTTCTGAAATCACACTTTGCCTAGGTGAGATTTTCAGCACAACTCTGCCCTTGAGCATGTGCTGAGCAAGAATTCATCAGCGGAAGTTATACACCAGCGTGACACATCTACAGTTCTATCAGCTCACACCACAGAGACCAAGCTTCCTTCCAAATCCACCCATACATAGTTCAAATAGCTTTGGAACATAAAAAACAGTTTTCAATTTTATGAAGCTTTGTGATACAAAGAAATTCAGACTATTATCCTACCATCTACATTCAGTCTCTCTTAGCTTCTGTAGCTTCTACAGCAAGTTTAGCTTGCTTTCATGCTGCACTTTCTTTGGCTTTCAAGAACATCTGTTAACACTTCTGAAGGCTCAGAAATGATACAGCTCCATCGCTGCTTTGTTATGCAGGTGACAGCATCTGAAAGCAACCAAGATCTCTGTAGCTGCAGCAATGACATCAGCAGTGGATGGGGTGAGGGGGAAGCAAGGGGTGGGAGAGAATGAGAAGTAGCAAGACAAGTTTGCCAGTACAAGCATCACCTTTGTTTTTGCAAGTTTTAATTGCTCTCAAGACAATATTGTTCTGCAAAATACGTGTTTTGTCAAGATCAAAGTCCTTGCACTCTATGCAAATCTGTATGCAAATAACAGTTGAGTATTTAGCTCTGGCAAGTAAATACAGCCTCCAAGAGAAATGCACGCCATCCCTGTCCCTGAGAGAGCACTGCTTTTTTCAAAATAACAGCCAAGATGCTGAGGCCTGAAGACCTCCAGACACACACAAAAGAAGGAAATTAAAGTTCTATGTTTTATGTAAGGTGAATGCATTATTAGTATTTTTGTTGCTACTGAAACAAGTAGCAAATAGATGCCCTGTCATACTCTCTTTTCAGTTTTGGATGCCACCTTCTGTACTGCAGAGTGAAATCCTATTCACTCTTCCTTATTTATGAGGATGCATCACCTCCAATTGATCCTATCAGACCTATTAATAAAAATCCACCCAGAGCAGTACATGCAGAAACACCTTTCCAGTTATTTATTCAGATGAGTAATCTTAAACTATGTTTAAGGCAGTGTTCTTTGCATTTGAGTTTGTCAAAGCTTCAAACATTTTGTAAGTCTGTCTCTCAAGGGACAGATGCACAGCCTCTTCTGAGAGCACTATGCCAGCTGGAAAGGTGACCACTTCCAGTGGCTTGTCATTCCTTCTGACAGCTGAGTTGCACTTCAAAACGATGCAGTCAGATTAATTAGGAAGCTTAAACAGCACTTATACATAGGTCTTTGCTGGCACAGCTAAATGTGATTTTCCACACTTGGGAAACAACTTTGAGTTTCCTCTCATTCCTGTTGCTGGTTAGCTCAAAACTTTTTGGTTCAGAAATTGCACTTTGTTTCTCAAGTGAAAGATCTCACCACATCAAAGCAGACGACAGATTCATACCTCGATCCAGCAAGTGAGAAACAGAACCTGCACCCATTTGCACCACCTGAACCATTTTCACATTTATGACAGCCGGAAAGAAAAGCAACACTGAAACTCAAAGAACAGTTAGCATGTGCAGGAAAATCAGCTGTTTCAGCCTTCAATTCACTAACGAGAACTATCTGAAATCAAGGGTAAATTTTTTGTTAAAACCAACGTTGTTGCATCAGCCCAGAACTCAGATCCTGGGTCTTAAAAGACTGGTCTTTCACTTTATGTGCCACATGGCAATCTCCAGATGCAGTACCACCTCCTGACTTCATTCTTAATTCTCATAGAGGCATAACTGAGACATGGTTTACAATGACCAGGACTTGAGCAAACAACACCCCCTCAAACCTCTGTCAAATATCAAAGCAGAATATCCAAACATGCATCCACTTGCATGGCCATATATATCAAATCAAGTGTAAGCTTTTTTTCAGTGGAGAAATATTTAGAAATAATTCATTTCAGAGGGGAGGGAAAGGAAAAGAATGGATTTTCGGTTCTTGAAACAGCTTATTTAAAGTTAAAAGGAAACTAAATCAAGTCACTGCTTCACAGGCAGAGTTCTTCTGTGTTACAGATTAACTACAAAGGCACTCAGACTCAGTATGGCTGTGCCAAACCAGCTCTGTCCAGTCAGGATTATAGGTTCAGGCACACTCCACACTTGGTCCCAAAGCTTGCTCAGGATGAAAAGCTGCACAGATCAGGCAGTGTCTTTAGTCAGGCAAAGAAGTCTATGACCACTGATGAAGCCTGTAAGGCCCTAAAATCCTGCACTGTTGAAGTGTTCACCTGGCTCTACCCAAAGCCTTGCTTACAGCCCCAAGTCAACCTGAAAATGTCAATCTCTGATGTGGACACTACCTATGTCCATTACTTTAACAGAGTAGCAAAACTGAGGTCCCAGGTAGAGCTTGGAGAGATCCCACTCTAGTTCACAGCTGGATAATCACTTTTTCCAAGAGAAGTGCATGATATGTCACAGTGATTGCTAACCTTGTCTTTAGAAATCTTTGATAACTATTTCCTCACCATGATTATGTACTTTCCAATAGCATTATCTAAATCAGACTTCTCGAGCTTGTTCTCTTTCCATCAAAAGAGAAATGCAACAGTTCCAGCAACAATGGCTTGTGACAAAACTGTAACACCATTGTCACACACTCCTACTTCATTCTACTTTTCAGTAACAAGTTCAGAACAGACTGCACAATCAATTATAAATGCCACCTTTTATGATAATGGGGTTTTTTTTCTTCACAGGAAATCCGACTTTACATGCACAGACACCTTTTCTACCAAGGTGAGAGAAGATGCATAGAGAGAATCACCCAAGATGTGTAAGTACAGGCAACATAATAAGCCCTTTAAAATTATGACAGTTGGTTGACAACTACTTCCATATATGCATTTGTTTTATACATTCTGAATAATGCAGTTTTCAAATATTCTTATTACATTCATACAGATCAATAAAAATCTGGTTTTAAGTGTTTCTTTAAAAGGCTTTATCATCAGATGTACAGTAAAACAATTGAGACAATGCCTTGCAGCAGAATAGCCATTAAACTAACTTTTTTTCCCTACTACAGGAAGATTTGGCAAAGTATTTAAAATCACGTTTCCCTAGGGGCAAACGAGAACTTTCATGATGAAAGAACTAGAATAATAAATGGAAAGTAAACAATCACAACTCTTTTAGATTCATATCTTTACACACATATAATGAAAGCATTACAAGCAGACAATACTGCTTCAACCAGATTTTAAAGACAAGCATAAAACACTTGTCACAAGATACAATGCATTCCTACTTAATTCTTATTCCAAGGTAGGCTTTGTTCAGGGTTGTTTTTTTGTTTTGTTTTGCTTAACTCCTCCAACCTTCAGGATCTGGCCTGGAAACCACCCCCAGGTTAACTGACTCAGGGACACGTTACCAGACAAACTACAGACCAATGGCTTCGCAGCACCTCGGGAATCTGCTCCAGGGATCTGTCAGGAAAGGCATTCCCTATCAAACTAAGAGGCAACTTGTTGGGGGTCTTACAACAAAACTTCAGAAGACAATCCTCAGCCTGTATATCTTTATTTAAATCCTCCTCCTACTCAGGAGCAATTAAAACAAAAAAACTTGTGCCAGTATAGGACTAGAGACAGAATTCTCCTAAGCACTTCTCCAACCTCTTTGGCAAAACCAAACAAACATGACATTTGCTTTTTTTTTTTTTTGCAACTAAACCTAGAGCTGCATATCATTGTATTTGCTTCCTGTAGTTGACTATTTAATTATATCAAGGTGCAACTTTTACTTAATGCCCTTAAGTATAAGTTATACCAAATGTTTTAGCTTATCCTTCCACTCTGCATGCTCACACATTGAGGGGTTATACTCTCTCACCTCACTGGAGCCACATGCTGCAGGAGAATAATGATAAACTCATGAGGCTATAATTCCTAAGCTACAATTTTTGATAATTTGAAAATTTACAATTTCCATAGGTAAATTCTTTTCATCATCCAATGATGAAAGAACTCTGGTGATAAAACACAGCACTCTGCAAGTCTCTCCTGTATAGCTGAAAGAGCCAAGAGACAATATTGCCTGATTTCACAGAATCATGCTTGCATTCTGAAGCCACATGCATGGATATATATGGCCATGCATGTGGCTTCAGAATCATCTAAGCCACAACTGGGGTTCCTGAACTTTAGGCTTCTGTGTCTCAATTCACAACAAGAGAGCCCATCATCCCATCAGACACTGGTGTGCTCTGGGACTTGCAGTAAGAGTTAAGTCTGCATGAAAATTAAAAAATACTTCCATCATGGCAGAGGACTAACAAAAACAAGAAAGTTTTCCATGCGGCTGATCATTGGAGTAAACAGCTCTGACACAGTAATGACCAAAAGCAAAATACTACCTTTTCAATCTTAAAATAGTAATTTACAATTTGCTACTTCTGTTTCCAATTCCCTTTACTACATATAAATAGAAACCTAAAATGGTAGCAGGGTATTTTAAAGTTACACATTATTCAATGTGGTGAAGCCTGGGAATTCAAATGGAGGAAGCTTTATTCTTTCAAGTTAAGAAATCAGAAGACTGAAATGGATAAACATGCTGCTGACCTTGTTCAAGCCTTCTGAGAGAGCCTTACCGATGAGATAGTCATCCATAAAAAAGGTCTCCTGGAAAACATGATGCTACTACTATTTCAGAGCACAGAGATTCACAATTGTAGAAGTAAGCGTTCTGCTTTAATGATCTTCTGGTTTAGCCCATCACATAAACCTTAACACATTTCCAAATGCGTTACGTAAGCAAGGCAGATAAAACCAGAAATTCAGCACCGATAATGTTTATGTGCCTGAAACAGTGATACTTTCTCTCAGTTAAAAACAGCACAGAATGTTCACTTTACATTCAGTTTACATCAGAACAGTGCAAGTTCCAAGAAATGGCTCAAACATATACCTTCACCCCTCCAAAAAGCACATAGCTTACAGGCTTTTAGTTGCAAACTGTAGACAGAAGAGAGAATTTAGTTGAGGAATAAAACAGTAAAAAATGTTTCTCTAGTATAGTAATAAGAAATTTTCTTTCAGTTTACAGATCAAGGCATTTTTTGGTTTTATACTTCCAATTCTGCCATGTGAATTGCTGAAATGGCAATAAGGCAAATAATATTTTAAAAGAACCTCCATCATCTTGAGAACAAGTGTAGTGAAGCACTTTTTGCCTTAAAATTTCATTTAGCAATGAAGATTACCCACATTTTTCAGACATCAATCATGACAGAGAACCAAAGGATGTCAAAGTGTTAGAAGGCACTTCTGAAATCAATGGTTCAGCAACCTATAAATGATTCTTTAATATTTCTAGAGAATGTCCAAATATATTAAAAACCACATTACCCTGAATAGAACAACTAACACCTATTTACCTGTAGCAACAGGGAACAATAAAAAATTAGCATGGTTTGACACAAAAGGACTGTGTGCAGAGGAAAGATGTGGAAGCCCCCAGGTCCCTGTGCTTGGAAACTACTACTTCCTTTCCTGGCACACCAGAAAAGCAGGAAATGTGGGAAGATACTGTCCAACCCCTTGAAGAAAAACCTGGCAGCTCCCCCCATTCCTGTGCGGCTGCTGAGCAATTCCAATGCCCTGGTGAGCACCAGCCATGGCGAAAATGTAACTCTTTCACTTGATGCAACTCATTTATTTCCAGGATGAGCCAGGTCTAGACTTCATTCTCTCACTGAATTAATGGATTGTCTTTGCAGCAAACACACAGTTGAAGAGGTCTGGCAAAAGACTAACATTGGGTAGGACTTCATCAGTTGGAATTTGTGTGCTTAACTTATGACCAGTTTTGTGTTTTTCCATCAGAGAATTAGTAAGATTAGTAAGCTTAAGGAAATTATGCTCTTTCCTCTCCCAAATTTTGGAGACATGGGAAAAACACACCAAATCAGGTAAGTGCTTCAGGCAGCCAAGTACCCACACACATGCCACGTCCCAAAGTCAAGCCCTGATTCAAGTCTCTTCGAGTGAGAACCCTATAAATGTGCTCACAGAAATTCCTGAGATTGCTTTAATATTTCCTGCAGCGAGTTTTCAGATTGCCATTATTTTCCCAATAGTGAGGTTTTTTTGCATTCTTATGAAGTTTTCTGTTATTTTGAGGTACACACAGACTCAGCAAGGTGTTCTGGTGTTAAAAACAAATGAGTAAAGTTTCTGAAAGTACATCCTTTCATATTTCAATCAGGTCTAAACTTTTCTGCTCTCCATGGACTATTCAACCCATTTCACATTAAAACTGAAGTTACAGCAATCTAAACTTGCATGAGTGTATTAATCAATACAAGAGCATAACAACATCTGTGACATTGTCTAAACTTTATATTAAAATAGGGATGAAGTGCAGCCTTATATATTCACAAGAAAATGCAAATCACATCTGACTCTAAGGTCACTCTAAAGATACGTCACAGCACCGGGTTTTGCACCAAGTATAAAACTGCCTTTTTTAGCCTGCAATTTGACAGGCATTTTGAGATTTCCTAAGGTGTATTTGCTTTCTGTCTCTTGTGCAACAAGCCATGCTGGAATATTTTCACTTTGGCTTTAATTCCCATGTTAAAACCCATTTTGAGGTCAAACCAAAAGAAAAAAAAAATTCTGTCACACAAAAGAGAAAAATTAAATTCCAACCTATCAAAAGGAGAATTAAATTTTATTTAAACAATCAGCTAAAGGCATGGACCAGCATTTATGCAGGCTTTTTGAAGATCTTTAATGTAAAACAATTAATGGAAGTTAATCACTTACACCTTTTGCTACCTTTTGCTGAATGCTTTTGAAAAACTGATCCATACTGCATTACTTGCTTAAAAATGTGCATAGCTATACTTATGCTCCCAATTAAGAAGGGCTAATTTCAGTTAAAACATTTTACTTTGGACAAACAACTTCTAATTTTTATGTGACACTCTAACCATGAACTATTATTAAGAAAGAATAAATTTAAAAAAATAGACAAAAGAGTAATTCATTCTACTCCCGTATAGCACTTATGTGCATTAAGCAGACTAGATCAGATTTCTTCTGACCAGGTATTGCACTGACTTAAAATTTAAGTAAGGTGCTGTATTTCTCTTTATGTCATTAAAAAAAAAATCCTGCAGAATTGTTAACAACACTGTGAAATCCAAGTAACTGTGAAGTCATGACTATTAATTTCCAAAAATAAGCTTTTTATTATTCACTGAATGTCAATCACATGCCAGGAATTTTTAAATAAGTCCCAATATTGCAAACAGAGAAAACAAGCTTTTTTTGTTTAACGAATAATGATTCAGACACTTTCTTACAAGAGAGCACCCACATAATTTATCACCACTTTCATCTGTCATCCCACATGCTTGGCTTTTGCTCATATCAACATTTTTAAAAATGAATTACTTTACACTCTAGTTATGATGCCAGTTTTGCGATCATTAGGGCTAGCAAAAAATCATAGAAGCTTTGGGCTGTTGATACAGGAAAACCGTGCCATTTGTAAAAACGTGAATTTTTGAACTCAGTAGTCTCTTATCAGACCTGCTTGAAAATCTTTCAGCAGAAGTTATGATGCCATCAGTTTTGTAAGATTGTGAATAATCGATACAGAAATTCATTAAATAGCTTCAAGAGAATAGATCATGATTTTCAAGTCAACCTCGGATAATCAGATAAATATACAGCAAAGAGAACAGCACAGAGAAAGTCAGTCATCACTCAGTCTTCCTCCCTTGATGATTTCAAGTGATGAGATTTTCATCACTGAAGAAGCAGGTAGTATTCCGCAAGAGCAAATACTCAAAATAACCTCCCAAGAGAAGCGTTGCCTCTTGCTTCATTGCTCCTATTTAGATATCCTAATTTAACAGGGTCCCAAAACAGTATTTTTTACCAAATACTAACATGTTGTGTGGCAATAATTAATAGGAAAGCTTTATTAGAAAATTGTTTTTGTTAAAGCTGTCATTTTAAAAGGCTAGAAGCTACTAAAATGAATTTACTATGTGTAATATTATCATATCCTGACATCTCAACTTGCCAGGGTGTGAAGAAAATGCTGTATCACACTAGAAAGCACAGAGGAATATCAGACTTTAGTAACATATGTACATTATGATAGGATTGCTCATCTTTGGCAGGAGCCAGACTAATGAAGAGTTCAAGGTAAAGAATCCCCACCATTGTCAAAATAGAGAAGAATCAGTGAGTTGGAAGAACCAACAGTCAAGGCCGCTTAATGAAGCTTATGCGATGAGGAAAGAAAAAAACAGAAACTGTCAGAGAGTACTGATTTACACATTATTCAAAACACAAAATTACTCGAAAAAAAAACCCAAAAAACCAACAACTCCATAACACCAAACCATAATGTCATGTCAGATTGCTAGAGACAAGAGAAACATCAAAAGTACCGATTCTGAACCCAGAATCTGCTGGGGACACTGACAATTGGCAACTGTCAGGGTCCCACACAATGCTAATGTTTGTTATACACAGGAAAACAGGATTCAGTAACACTTAAACAAAATTAACCTCTACATACTAAACCTTTATTCAGCAATCCCATCTTAGGGGAAGGTTTAGCACCCAGCTCTGGAAACAGATTTGATCCTTCCCACTCCACTCAGTCTCTGCTGAAAGCTGCCCCACCAAAGGGACCAACTAAGACAAGTCTTGTTCATTTCATTATATTCTATATTAACACGAAAACAGGCACAGATCCTGACAGTCATGTTACTGTTTAAGGAAATAACTATAATATATTGCTTCCCTAGATTATATAGGTCAATTATTCTGCTAATAGCTGTTGAATGTGAAAACTGTAATCTCATCCCACTGAGGCCAAAGGAAGGCTCATGAGGGAGTACAGGCATATGCAAAAGAGATCTATTATACCAGGTCACTCAGATAAACAGAAGTAATTGGAGAAAAAAGATGAAAACCTTGTGTGACACACGTATGGTATCATGGATACATTTTTGGGTGTCATTTTGTCAGATTTTCCTATCCCAAAAAGAAATCAGCAAGTCTGCTGGAGAGTGGGCGTTCTGTGGAATGAATCAAAGGTGTCTAGAAATGGCACTATAGAAATCTATCAAAAAACTTAACTTTTCTGAAATATGCTAAAACTAAAAGAGAAGAAACTATGCACAAGTGAGACTCTAGTGGGAGTCACACTCTTCATTCCAAAACACAATTGCATTTTCATTCATATCCTGCCAGAAGCAAAGTTCTCCTCAGTGTTACGTACCAGTTATTATAGTGGGACAAATATTAATGCTCTCTTCCTTTAGTTTTGAAACAGCTTTGATATAATTGAGAAAGGAGGTATCACTGATTTCTGCCACCTCCCTGCACTGTGTAGTCAATCTCCAATCAAAGGTAGAGATACTGATATGCTCTGCAGCCTTTCATTACAGAAAATGAAGTGACTAACATAATTAAGTTTGTCAGAAGCCCCTATGCTTGGAGGAAAATCAAGGAATGTAATGAAGCAAACATGAATTTCAACCCAGTCCAGCTCTTGGGAGGAAGGAATCTCTAAGGGTTTCAGGCCATTCAATCCAAGCCTGGGCAAACAAAGTCAGTCAGCAATCCATGTACAGGTTACACTGGCAGAAGGCTCAGACTTTGCTAAACTCACTAAGAGCAGCAGCAAGACAACTGCTCTACTGGGTAATTAGCACTGAAATTGCACCACAGCCTATGGCACCCTAGAGCTAGGAGGTTTTCAAATTAGTGAGGTGGTTTTTTCCATTTTAGTTTCAACAACAGATATAGCTTTTGATTTTACATATAGGATTATTCTAACAAAGTCAGTCACCAGCTCAGATACAAATTAGAGCTGACCAACTGTTTGTGTGTACACCATGGATCTCAACAAGTTACATGGCCAAACATGCCACACACAAGCCAGCTATTCACTAGATTAATTTTTACGGGAACATCAAGCTCTCATTTCTCCTTCTCCCTCCAAGCATTCCATGGAAAAGGCTATTTCTCTTCATGAGAACACTACTTTACCACTCTGCACTTCTATAAATAATTACATGAACATGATTAGATAAGTCCCCCTCTTCCAGAATGACCCTCCTGCACAGTCCATTTTGAGTAAGTCCTAAAGAACGACGGCTAAATATTTACAACATTGCCAGTATTTGCCAAAATAGTTTAGATGTTTCATAACTAGAAATAAACATCTAAATGAAAATTTAGTAATCATTAGAACAGATTTATTCTATGGGTTTATGTATCTCTAAAATTTGCAATAGTGCACCAAGGGAATCATGATCCTCCTGTTATCTGTAGGCAACTAATCAGAACCGACCAGTAGAAAACACTCCAAGTTTAATATTATAAATTAATAAAGCAACTTAATAGAGATTCTCTGTTTCGTGTAAGAGAGCATAATAAACACTTGTTAGCCTCCAAGAACATATCTCTAGTTGAACGGTTTACCAGACCAATTATTAGCCTCTCCTAAACTGTATGTATAATGTAGACAATTACTTTATCAACTTTTTCTTTAATTAAAATTATATTTTTTCTTTTATTTTTGACCTAGTGAACAATGAGGACAATGCTGTAATTCCCTAGGCAGCCAAATACTTGAAAAAAAAATCTTGCTTGAATTTTTCTTCAATACATCTCATGTTAGCTTTTAAATTACTCTCTGTAAATCTGCAATTTTGTGCATGTAAATGTTGATAGCAGCAAGCAATTGAGCCCTTATCTTCATTCCCCTTACAAACCCACACTGCACTGAAAACACAGAAATACTGGTTGGACTGACAAGGTTCAACACAGACTAGCAGAAAGCTCTTCTGAAGAGAAGAGCAGAAAAGAATACACTAAATGCAATTACAAAAAAGAATTATGTGCCAGCTTTTCTTCTCCATGGTTTGTTCTGCTTTACTTTATTAGTTAAATCCAAAAACATTTATCTACTACGCTGAGTAATCCATAAGGCAATTGTTTAGTGTTTGCTGTTATTTGTTGGTTTATAAAGACAAAAGCTATCTTACAAAAAATTGCAGAATGAAAACTTGCTTAAAACCTAATGCATCTAACAGACAAGCCAAACCAAATTCAGAGCACAAAACCCAGGAAATCAGTCAGTCATTTTATGCAAGGGACTGTAACATGGTTGCCTATGATGGCAGGGGGCTGAGCTCCCTAGCCCAGCAGAGCCTAACCCGTCTCATTTCTATGTAGGTCTTGACAGACACAGTAGGTATGGAGTGAAAAAAAATACCCCATCAAACAACTCCCCCCACCCCAAAGCAGCAATTTCTCTACTTTTCCTGCCAAGAGAAGGAAAGCAGCGTTTCTTTGTATATACATGGATGCTGTTTGCATCGCCTTTGCATTTTAACAAATCCCACACTGATCACGACCTATACAGCGTGTACAGAGAGAAACTGGGTATTCTTTTTATTGTGGAAAGTATTTAACACACAGTAGCAATATACACATATTCTGTTATTGTTTGTCTCCTTGACAATTCTAATATGAACTGTAAACCCTGAATTATTCTAGCTCCTCCTGAAGCAGGAGCATTATTAAGCAACTAAACAGTCCTCCTTAATCTAATTGCACAAGTTAGCAATTCAATTTTACATTTGCCTCTTAGTTGTTCACATTAACCTTTAGACCCCCTAAACGACAGAACCTGTTTTTTAACTAAGAGCAGCTCAGTACTGTGTGAGCATCAACACTGCATTTCAGAATTGCAGTCAGAAAGATTACAATTGCTTTCTGATTAAGGCTCAATTTTTAAACATGGGGAATAACTCAGCCTTTATTTAAATTTAAATCTCAGATGTATTCACTCCTCATTTCTAAGATTTTTCTCCATCAGCAGGTTCCAGGATGGATTAGTTTAATTAGCAGAGAAATTCAAGTGTCTTAGGCCTCTCCAAATTAAGATACTCTACTTTCAGTATTTAGTATCAGAGTACCAAACTCCATCATTCAAGATACAATTTTCTCCTGCCTAGATTTCTCATGTAATCATATCTCAAAACTACCAGCACTGTCAATTTTTAAGAGTTATGAAATTCTCATTATACTCAGTTATTTGTTTGTAGTGGCATAAATACACAATCATAGCCTTAATCATATGTAAGCAACCAGTAGAAAAGCAAATTAATTGCACGAGTATAAGGACATTTTGCACATAAACATGTATTTATCTTACATTTATTTATATACCACTTATATATTTTATCAACAGTGCCCCACCATACTAACATATGCAAGAACATGTCAGATCATCTACACAAATTACAAACTAAGTAGACTTGAACTCAAAACTAGAGAGGAAAACACTGAATACATTGGCATTTTTATAAAGATATTTGTCAAATCAGAATCACAACTTTCTAGACCAGCTAAATGTTAGTAAAATATTTGAAGACAAAAAAAGTACCACACACAAAACAATTCACACTGCACCTCAAATGAAAAAACAATGCAATACCTTCTCATCTGCAAACAACATTTTGTTCATGCGACAGTCTTCAAAATCAACTTATAAAGAAATTTTTTGGGAATAACACTTTCTCATTATAGCATTTCGTATTGGTTGAGATAGACAACAAACAAATAAATCAATAAATATAATCTGTGCCTCTAGAACAAGTGAACAGCCACTAATTCAATAACTGTATCAGTTGCACAAGCAAGGGACTAAAACAATACAAAAAGGGAGCACTCCCCCATATTTCTGTTTTCTAACTACTCTAAGTGTGCTGCCCATTGGCTTCTACAGTGAATTAAGAAACAATTCTCATTATTTCAAATAAAAATAATGCAAAAATTATAGTGAATAAGGCAATAAGACTAAGGTAAGTTTTAATGTAATTCCTTTAGTCGGATACACATTTCAAAACTATTTCAGATAAACTCTTCAAAAAAATCATACCTGATACTCTTCTGTTGTATCGATTAACAACTGGAGCTGGAAAAAAAGAAGAAAAAATCAAAATTACACATCTGTATTTATTATTACAAAGTATAATGAACGAATTGAATAATCATTATATACTTTTAGTACAAAAACCCCATAGAAATCTCTTTTTAAAATGCTTCAGTGTAAAGCTTTCATCCATTTACTTGCCAGCCAGTAAGTGTTTATTCAAAATTAAACTTCATATTCCTGAAGGCCATTACATGCTAAGATGGATTGCAAGTAGTTTTGGGTTGCAGCGGTTTTCTACCTAATTCTGAAAAAATTTACCTCTACACAGATTACCCAATCCTAAACTATCATCAGTTATCAGCCTCATTTATTTAGTATTATTGCACAGCATTGCAGCATTTTAGGTCAGCTGTACCTACTTAACGTGGAACAAAAGCTAAAGAACTTATTGCCAGCCCATTCCATGCTCCCCCACAGCACAGACTATGGAATTGCCAAGGCAGTGCTCCCACAGTAACTCCAGCCATCCATCCCTGACCAAGGCTGTCTCACACAAGGGCACACGTTGAAATTGGAAAGGCTGAGGTGGAGGATCCATTGCTTCTTTCTTCATGCTGTAGCTGTACAAGGTACTTGAACTTTAGATTGGGATGAACTGCCTGACTTCCACGTTTCACATACATTTCAGTAGTACGCCAACCTTTAGCAAACAGCACTTTTCCCTCTGTCACGGTAACCAAGGTACCATCTTTGAGAGTTGCTTCAGCCTCAACACAAAAAAAAAAAAAAAATTCAACCTGCAAAGTTTCACCCAGAACAAAATCAAAGCACTCTGCTGTCCTTCACCTCTAACAACCAACGTCATTTTATTCCAAATGCTTCATGCTTTCCCACTTGTCTTCCCTTCAACAGGTAATTCTATTTTTCCTGATAAAATCTGTAAGCTTTCTGTTCCATTCTTTAAATATTTAAAAATTAGAGGAGCCGTTATACCCCATCAAAGCACATGCATCACAGAGCCAGATTTATTAAACATCTGCCACAAAAATCTTAATGACCCCATCACTTCTTAGAAGTTAGAAACTTTTGAGTATGTCAGCACCAGCAGAATACACAGAACAATGATTTCTTTGCAAAGACACAAGAACTCAGCTTCTTTGGAGCACTTACAACCACCCTGCATCTAGATGAAAACACAAAACTGAGAATAATACCAGGAAAATAAGATCAAAATTATTATTGTGTATTTTTTTATAAGAGTAAAGGAAATCAGAAGAGTTTGGGGGGGAAAGGAATAATCAGGCTAATTCCATAGAGTTTTTAGCCAAATCTATCAACAGGGAGACAACGCTCAGCCTCAAAAGAAGCTCAGGATTAAAAGCAAGATTATTCTGAATTTTACAGTTCAGATCTTAACTTCTATAATATGACATAATCCTTATAAAAATAACACTGACGCAATGTTTCATACATCAAGCTTGAAAAGGTTCAAAAACACTGAATAATAAGCCTGAGAATTCAAGCAACTTTCTCTTCAAACCTTTAAGCAAGTTATGACAGCAGCAACCCTTCCTGCAAATAAGGGCAGGATGTATCTCACTTGCCAAAAGACACCATGGATGCGAGAAGTTTACCTCACCTTGAGAGGAAACAGGCATTGGGAATATAGATCCATTCAGGTTTATTAAACAAACTTGTGCAACTTCCAGATCTGAAAGTGTTCATATATTTTGCCCTGTTCTTTTCCTCGTAGGTCTGCCTGTGGCAGTGGTGACACTAAACTGCTCTGGACAGTAATTTGCCCTGCAACAATGGATAGTCTAGTCTAACTGAGGAACTCATTTCTAGTCTAACTGAGGAACTACTCAAAATTGGCCAATTTGGACCTGAAGAAAAACTCACTACTTTTGTCCAGAGACAAAGATAAATGCCTACCAGTTCTCTAAGGTTTTGAAGAATGAGAGAACCAAAACAAAGTAAGAGTTCAGTTTTCACTAAAAAAGTGATTTATTACAAAAGAAAATACTGAATTCAAAACATAATTTGACAAGTTTGCTGTAAAAGCACCTCATCAAGGTCATAAGAGTTTTAAGTAAATGTTTAACTAGTCTCATGTATGGATTTGGATACTTATAATCAACACCATTAGTGAGTAAACATTCTTTCAGGCTCTATCTTGCACATAGAGATTTTTTTCTCCACCTTATGACTTCTACACCCATTTCTTGCTCATGCTTAAGAATAACATTTTCATGTCTCTGAAGAGAATTAATATACTACAGAATACTCTGGCATGTTCTTTCTATGCTTGGGTAACATAGGGAAAAAAAAATTCAACAACTACAGCTTCTTTTAGAATCTTGATTATTTTATCCCATAGCAGGGTTTAGTGTAATCAAAACTGCATCAAGTTTTCCAGTGTTAAAAATGAGAAAAACACATACCCTTTTAAGGACAGTTAAGAGAGTACTATTATTCTGCCTCCACAAAGCTTTTAAGATCAAAATGTTAGTTTGCATCTCCTACACCATTGACAGTTCTAACATGTATAAAATTCACTTTTATGTGTTGTCAGATGACTATTTTTATGCTAAAGAGATAAAAGCTGACATTTCCTGGTAGAGAAGATTAGTTGTTTTTTTTTTCCTTCTGGCTTACCAATGAAAAGTTCTCTTTGCTTATGACTATTTTCAGTCTTGCACGGTCAGTATACCACTCCTATGGCATCCTCGTGTTTTGCCATTAGAAGAACATGAAGGAAAAGCCTGGCATTGAGTACTGCTAAGAGAAACAACTCTTAGGTCCCACATACACCTACATTGGTCTGGACAGATTCCAAGAAATTAGATGGTGTGGAAGGGAATAATACATTTACTGTTAACACTGCCTACTTCCTAGACTGAGCACTAAAAGGTTAACTTATTTAAAGCAATAGTAATGGGCACACCAGTAACAACCTCTTACACCAGCACAGCCCTCAGAGTACAACTCTGCCTACACTGCGACAAGAATCCAGTGAATCCAGCACACCAACCTGGTACAATTCAGTGATCTGGGATCTACAAAAACAAGATTAAACTGCTGCTTCGAAACATGAAACAAGTATCTTTTATCTCCAGTCAGAACTCCCCCCACACACACCAATGGGCCACTGCTGAGTTTGAACAATGGGCCGTGTCTCTGGTAATGACATGAATGTTATTATACGTTAATTGCAGAAACTATAATGAGATTAAAAGATTTTGCTGTGAGATGATTGCATTGTAAACTCTCCATTATGTCAAAACCTCAGGTGCAGCAATATTCAAGTTCAAAATGTCTCATACCTTTGGCACAGCTCCTGCTTTTACTTGGCTCATGGGAACCAAGACACAGTAATTGGGTAAACACAACAAAAACTGAGGTAAATTAAACCATTGTACCAGAAGAGAGCAAAATGGCCCAATTTCCTCCCTGGCAGCCAAAGGCAAGTGATTCTGGCAGTAGAAAGGCAGATCAAGCTGTGCATTCCACATTTTTGCCAGAACTGACTCAGGACAATGATCCTACTCCACTGTTCAAGAAAAATCAGGAATGTCTGCTCAACATGTACATGTTCTCCATACTGTGATGAGGCACAGACTGAAGTAAGCACTAGATAGGAACACTTAAATGGACTGCTTCAGACTGAAAAACCTTTCTTCCTCAAAGTAAAGGTATGTTATTACATTTATTTACAAAAAAATTTAAAATATCAATACTGTACATTCCATTACTTAAATTTAAAAATGTACCTTACATCAAACAGCAGTAGTGCCACACAGTTGGTGGCTACTACTAACTATACTGCCACTTGCTAGTGGCTCCATTTCATTGGGTTTTCTCACTTGAAAAATTAGGGATGTAAATGAGACACTGGGATTTTTAATTAAAAAAAAAAAAAAAAACTTTCCGTAAGTGACAAAACAGGAATTTCTCCAGTATCCTTCTGCTTGTTTTAGTATTGAGATTTACTTTGAAATATCTGATGCTAGACTGTAGCTCACTATGTTTAACTTACACGAGTTCTGACTATGGTTATAAGCAGGTATAAAATACAGCCCCATAGGTGAAAAATGGACACAGATACTACAATTTTTACTGTTTTCAAACCAAACCAACAATTACAGTATTTAAGGCAAACAAGTGACAGCAAAACCACTCTTTACAACCAGACCTAAATGCATGCTTTTCCTACAGTGCGTGGGCTCCCTTCTCTGTCAGTGACTTTGAAAAGTGACTGATAAACACCATCAGGCTTTTTTACATGTACACTACTACCATAACAGGGACAGCTGTTTCTCTACACTACTCACAAGCCTGAAATTAACAGAAGTACAAACATTATTCTCCCAGCTACTGCTAACCACTTCTTACACATCCTGAGAACATTAAGTTTTTACAGGAAAAGACAAATAAAACTCAAAGGATCAATTCAGGGTTACAGGAAAAAAAACTGAGGGACAAACAAAGGACTGGCATTCCAGGCATGACAGTAGAGTATTAGGTGTTACTGCTCTGTACTGGATACCTTGAAAACTTACTCCTCTTTCTTCACAAGAACTTTGCTTTTTACTAGGATCTGTGAGCATTTCCTAATTACAACTAGGGTAAAAAAATCCTCACGACTGTTTGTGATTCTGAATACAATTTATAGCAGCATACTAAGTTAAGCTATTGAGCGAACAAATATTTAATACAGATCTTCTGTGTAACTCTAACCTTTTTGAAGGTTTCCTAGAGAAAGATGGAACAAAGCTCATAGTAGGTAGCATAAATTTAGTATAGTACTCAAAGAGTATAGGCACAAAATACCAGCTTTATTAAAACAAAGTAGCTTAAATCAGTGATTTACAGAGTATTTTCCCATCAAGTCATGGCACAAAATCATCCTATGTGAAAAGAGACAAAAAGAGAAACAGAATGTAAACTGTTCTTATTTAACAAGTCAATTAAGTTTATCCAAACAATCCATGAGTTGACACAATAAACCATTAAAGCCGAAATACCAGGAGCAGAGCAGAGTATAAATCTGAGGCGTGACTGTCTCTATGGAATGTTATATCAAGTTACGATAAGGAAGTGCCAGACTACAGCTGTCAAACTGTTTTTCTACACACCAAGATGTTAATGGACTTACATAAATAGGAACCATCACAACTCTGAGAAAACTCATAGATTCAAGTATCAGCTTTTTTGGATTCCTGGCAATTAAAAAGTAATGCTAGAGCAGAAAGAAGAATTTTCATCATTAGATATGCAACTGTACTTCAACAAATACTATACTGAACCTTTTTTTTCAAGAAGTAAGTAAAACAACAGAGTTCCCTGTTACTAATACAATAGTTGTGTATCTATGATTTCCTTCAGGGTGTCCTTGCTGGATAGTGGCAAATTCTCACTTACCCCTTCCATATTTCTGCTTTGTAAGGTGGGGACCATGGGTGGAGCTACAAACTACTTATATTTTTTCAGAGGCATCTCTGAAACCCAAGAGTTCTCCTCATGGCTTCTCTCAGAAAAGCAAAACAGAAACAGATCAGAATTTTACAGATACCCTTTTATTTTTCCTCCTATTCCTCTGCCCACCCACCCCTCCCCCAGATGAGGATGGAAACTCAGAACCCAGTTAGAGACAGGCAGGAGAGACCCTGATCGTGTCAGCTGAAGCATACCAGATATTTGGAGGAAGACAAAAGGTCAGGGAACACTAAGGAAGAAGTGGGTTGTCAGAGAACAAACAGAGGGAGCATAGAACATTAAAAAAATAAAAAGGCAGAAAAATGGAAACCATGATCCACAATTGGCTACATACAGGCTTTGCTTATATACCTTTTAAGTTGGAAAACAGTATCAAAAATTACTATTAAACATTGTTTTCCTCTGCTGCAGTAAAAATAACAGAGACACCTTGTTATTTCTCAGTATTGAAAAGCTGAGCTGTCATCAATAGCAAGAGAATAAAACATAAAAACAAAGTTGCAGCATATCCTGGTCTCCAATTTAATTGATATATTTTTTCATTTGGATTTTAAAATTACTGACACAAAATGGAGAAACTGTCTTATAGCTTCATTTTTGAAGAGTCTCTGACCCTTGCTCTCCAAGTTTTTTAGAACCCCTCTGATAGAAAGAATGTAATAACTTCTGAAGGGAAAAGTTGAGTCAACAAGCAAAGCATTTATGTCAGTGAAAGAAAGATGTTTGTGAAGTTAAAGCTGTTATGCTATTTTGAGTTGGCTCTTTTTCGCTTTTTTAAATACAGTAGAAAAATTAATATGCACTCTGGAATGGACTGACTTTAAACAGCTGATAAATTCAAAAACTAAATCAATGCTTGACTAACTGAAAGGAATATAAATCTCTGGTTATGATGGCACTTCTCGACTAAGGCCTTAAGAGTTTTGTTTTTAAATCAAAGATCCTTTCTTCCAATGTATCTCTATTTCAATCTTCTCTTTTCACAATTGAACCTGAACAGTCATGCATGGTACTATTTTCATTACATTTCTCATCAGATATTAACTCTCACAAAAAAGGACCATAAGCCTCAGAATTCAGGAGTTAATACAGACTGACTGAAGCCTAAGTACAGGAGAACTAATACCTGTCAAGCAGCACTTCACTTTATCTGACATTGCAATGGCATGACCCACACAGCCCTCTCCTATTTCCTGCTGACATGTTTCAGATCAAGTCAAACCCAGCACTTTTTTTTTTATGTTGATTTTTTATGAGTGTAATCTATATTATGAAGATCAAAGAGATAGCAACAAGGCATGTATTTGCATTACAGACATGAAATTAGAAAAACTCCCCACGGTAAGGTACAATCTCAGCTAAAAGGACACATTTCACAGTGATTAAAGATATAACTATATGCCAATATTACAACAGAGATTTTCATTTCAGTCCCTGACAGACTTGGGAAAGTTTTCAAGTATTAGAAAGACAAATCTACACACTGCACAGAGAAAGAAGGATTCTGCAAAGAACTAGTAGAGTTAAGAAGCAGCTGACAAATCTTCAAAGCATCGTCAGAAGAGACAAGACACTGCAGAGTACAGCAAAGCAAGCAAAAAATGGAAATTTGTTTGGGCTTTTAGGAGCAGGCTTAGAGAGGAAGGAATTTCAGAGAGAGGGAAGCTAAGGAGCCACATTAGTAATATCAGAAAAGTTAAGCTTACAAACCCAACATTAAGTAGATGACAAAAAGAAAAGACCCTAAACATATTTGAATGTGACTTTCACAGGCATTGTCTGACAATGGAAAAGCCAGAAAGGGTCAAAGATGAGAATGAGACTACAGAGAAAGAGAAACATCACATCAAGAAGAAATAAATGCAAGTTTCCTTAAAATAAATGCTTCATAGAGAAAAAGACAGTGGTATGTTTCCCAATCAGTAGGAAACATGGGCAGCTCATCCCCATGTCCAGATGCAGTGGCAGAGAACAGAAAGCCTCCTCCTTTTCCAAGGGTCTTGACTAACTTTTCTTATTTTACGAGTCCTGCTTTCAAACCTCACCTCTTTATTTACCAGTCTCCTGATCCACCAGAGATTAGAGATTGAGGAGGCAGGAGGATTAATACCTCAGGGTACTCACAATTTTTGAAACATAATGAAGATTAATTTTGTCTGAAATCTTTTCATTAGAAACTTCGGAAGTGCCGTTTAAAGCAACATTCAATTCTGACAAACACAGTTCATTTAGAGCAACACCTTCTGTATTTCAACTGTTTTTTTACTATGGTTTTCATTTCTAAGATTTAACTTCACATCCTCATACCTTTTAAAACATCAAACCCCAATGACTTTTGGTTATTTGGAAAGCTGATTTCCACCAAACATACTTGGAAATCCTGGAGTTAATTCCTAAATGAGTCATAAAAAATGTCATTTAACTATATCTAGCACATCAGTCTATTTTTATTATTTCCAACCACGCCTCTTGCATAAATCTCTTTCTACAAAATAATGAATTGTGTACAGGTGAATGCAATAAGTAAGCTAAAAGATGCGAACAAGCCAAAAAAAAAAAGAACAAAAACACTCACAATAAACCTGAGACAATTTTTTTTTACATTTCGCTAATATTAAATTTGCATTCTATCACAGTACAGAGCCACGGCTAAGCATCAGTCTAAGGTACATAAGTCATTGCTCCAAAGAGAACAGTCTCAGTCAATCCTGATCTACTGCTGGAATTAGTCAAGGGGACTTGTTTTTCCATTTTCAGAAGGCTAATTAAAACTCCCACCGTTATTCTGAACATCTGAATGCATTAAACGTTATAAAAACTAACAAGAGCAACAACCCACTGGAGGCCTCTTACACCAGGAGGTTAGACTCACCAGCAATTCCTAAACTCCTCCCTAAGTGAGATGGTCCTCACATGTGCAGTCTGGGACATCACCATCAAAACCAACTTCAGCAAGGTCCAGACACAGCTCTTTCTCACCCTGACAGTGTTGTCCTCTCCCAAACCTCATGGGCAATTCCATTCTCAGTCCCAATGTGGTCTAGATTTTTAAAGCACTTTTACCAAATTACTGTTATCCTCAGGAATAGCACATACTCAACTTCTCTGAAAGTAGGCATGTATCAAATAAATACCATCAATGAAGCCAGGAACTTTTTCATAACAGCTTGGCCAGTAACTTTGAGAGAAGTATTAGCCAGACAATATAACTACAATAGACAAATATAATCCAAATGCAGATCTGGGACGAAATCTTCCTAAGTAATAGGGTTGAAGTGGAAAATGCTATCCCTGGCACTGGCTTTAGTATTTACACAGCCTCAGGTATTAGCAGTTGTAAAATTAAGTTTGAAAAGAGTGGAAGACAAGCATGTCACAGGTATGGTAATGGCACAAGTGAAGCAGCGCACTGGTTCCATGTATTTCACACCTCCTGTCATTGCCTTTTCTATAACCTCTTCCCCTTGTACACTCCCCTCACCTCCATTCTGCCCCAGAGGAAAAGACAAATGCAACTGCAAAGAGGAGAGTTACAATTCTCACTCCCACAGAAACCCTTTTACTTTTGTAGAAGTACTGTGGTTTTGATACCACACTTACCCTGCTGGTTTTTAAGGCCTTAAACCTATTCCTACTACCAAGGCTTTACTCCGTGTCTGGTGGACTGCCATGGAAGCATATATACTTCAGCAACTAATTCACACTTTCCCAGTTGGATTGCTGCTCTCTTCTAACAGTTAACTTTGGGGTTGCAGTGCACCACTGATGTTCTTGACATTCTCTACATTCTCCAGTTCTGTTCTACCCATCCTGTGCAGAATGGACTTTTCCTAATACACCGCACAGAACACTTCCTAATCCCAGTTAAATACACCCACACACCTATATATACTTTTACAAAGCCTTTTCCAATGAACTCCTCAAACAACTTATAGACATTCTACATTTCAACAATTATCTGTCCTCTAGGCAGATGCATATTTTAAGGCACAGCAAATGTTGCGTGTGTTCCTAATATTTTTCTAGGTACATCTGGAATTTGAGAAAACTTCAATACAGCATAATGCTGTATTTTTATTTGAATGCATAATGAAGAGTTGATTTCCTCCTGTACGTAAAGAAAGATGATGATGATGCACAGATATTCTTGTGGGTTAGGAATGAAAAACAAAGAAAAAAGAAAATTTTTGACTGCCTATTAGTTTTCACTAGAAACACAACCTTAATTTTACATTCACTGCATTGTATTTTAAAGAGATTCCATCTGGTCTGCCTGTAGTGCACATTAATATTCAGAAGACATCTGCAGTGTGCAGACCAAGCTTTTAATTGGAATCATGTCACAGCTACCATCACACAACACTGAATGTAAATGTTGGCTATTTGCGCTTGGCAGCTGCTTGGCAGGCTCAGTATAAAGTCCTACTGAGACTGATAGTGTCTTTAAATAATGTGGTATCAGGATATAAAATCTGTCTTGAGAAATCAAATATTGACTATCATATCCATAACTAATATAATTTACTAAAACTATTAATAAGCAAAATATGGTTCATATTAAGCCATAATTTTCAAAGAAAGACAAAAATTGATGCAACTGAACACTCACATCTTTCACTATGACAGATACTTAAGCAAATTTAAGTTGTACACAAAAGGGGAAATGACAACTGAACTTCAGTGCAACCAAAATGGTGTAATGAAGCTCAAAGCATCTATTAAAATCTAAAACTCAAGCATTGCTAAGGACATAAGAGCACCTGAATAAAAATTCAATTAACAGGTGTGCTCAGTGAATTGAGATACTCTCCTACAATGTCAGACTAATTATTCTAGAATGAACAATATAGTTACCTTTTCTTGGAATTTAAAAAAAAAAAAAAACAACATTGAGTCAACAGCGTTATCACTTGTTTCAAATTCTTGCCAAACCATGGTAACACAAAATTACATTTTCCCAGTCATGCGCATATTTTCTGCTTGTACTCTGCTGTAAGTTTCTGACAAATAGGGCAGTAAGCAGCGATCTACAGAGAGAAAATGTGTGTGTGTGCATATATATACACACAAAGGTCTGTCCAATACAAGCAACTGGTTGTTACACTGACAAACTGATCCTACCTTGCAAGAAATTTCAGTCTAATCAGTATGTAAGAATGACAAAGGAACTCTAAGAACAGCAACACTCACTTTTCATGAAGTACACATTTTCTTGGGGAATTTATATTCCACTTTTGCCACTGTATCATAACAAACACAAATCAAACCAAAATTTAAGACCACAACTCATTAAGGTACACAGTTATGCTGCCATGAAAATAATTATGCAAGTAGAGGCAATATCAGAACAGAGAGTCATCATGATCCAGTGTCCTCCTCTGATAGACTAATTGGATTACTGGATCCTCTTAGCTTCAGAGCAGCTCCCAGCACAGATAAGGGAATTACACAGAAGGGAAAGACACAATTGTTTGTGCTCAGGGCATACATACATGCTCAGTTTCAAGCCTGTACTTGCAGATCTGCCACCATTTCAAAACACATTATGATGGAAGGGTAAAAAAGTAAAAAAACCAAGAAGGCAGAGCTAGGTTTCAGACCCAAACGTGAGCACACAACAAACCTATTGCTGACCACTGACTGTAGCAGCACTTCCAATCTGTGTCAATGCCAAGGAAAAAAGGGCTGGTCTTAGCCTTTTTCATCAATGATGTGCAGCTGGTCTGCTTAAATTTGGACTAGAACAGAAAGGAAAAATTAACATGGGCACTCAGGGATGAGATGCAGTGTAAGAAGCTTTTCCTTTCTCCTCTTAGCTGTTTAGTCTCAGACAAAACACGCCGGAGTCACTCTCACAGTCAGGTGTATCTCATGTGACAGTATGAAACAACTATAACTGAACTACTACAAAAGAGCAATTTAGAAGAAAAATACGAATCAGGAGATTTAAAGCTCAGCAGAAAAAACAAGCAACATGGAAAGGGCCTGGTGTTTCATACACCCAGCAGGCATGTTACACAGCTACACCTGCCAGGTCACCCTGAGTTCAGGACTGTTTAATTATAGGTATCTAGGTAGAATTTAAGAATAGCATCCTACGGGTAAAAGAGGCACATAAAAACCCACAGTTCTGGGGTCACTTCACATTTCATTACCAATTTCTGCTGACATTACTGATCTGAATGATGAAACATAGTGTGCTTTTACATAAGACAGAACTGCAATAGGTTATGCTGTCATCTGATTTGATCTGAATAAAAGAGCACAAGGAATTTCAATCAAGTGTCACTTCAAGTTTTTGATTCAGAGCTTAATCTCACACATCCACATTTAACTCAAGGCATAAAGCACACCTGTACATGACAGGCAAGGCACGCTGCTTCCAACATATTCTGGACAGCTTTTGATGCAATGTTGCCATGTCAAGGGAGGTGTTCCTTCCCTTCTACTCAGCCCTGGTAAGGCCACATCTGGAGGAATTCCGTGTCCAGTTCCAGGCTCCCCAGTACAAAAGACTCGCGGACATACTGGACAGAGTACAGCAAAGGGCCATAAAGAATGAGCATTTCTTGTGTGAGGACAGACTGAAAGAACTGGGACTGTCAGCCTAGAGAAGATAAGGCTCAGAGGAGTGCCTTCTTCTTACCTGAAGGGCACTGAAGGACAATGGAGGTACCTTCTCCTCAGTTGCACCCACAGGACAACAGCCAAGGGCCACAAAGTCAAATACAGAAAGGGTTCACCTGAACACGATGAAGCACTTTTTTACTGTGATGGTGACCATGCACAGAGAAAAACTGCCCAGAGAGGTTCCGGAGTCTCCATCCTCTGAGATACTTAAAAGCCATCTGGACATGGTCCTAGACAATCACTCTAGGCAGTCCA
The DNA here is from genome assembly GCA_013396875.1 of Vireo altiloquus. Lineage (NCBI taxonomy): Eukaryota > Metazoa > Chordata > Aves > Passeriformes > Vireonidae > Vireo > Vireo altiloquus. Next base: position 33,775 of record VZRF01005189.1, on the reverse strand, counting down.
GCTTCACAAAAGGGGTCAGGCAAAACGACCTCGAGAGACCCTTTCCAAATTCAACCGTTCTGTAATTCCACAGAAATACTCAATAGCTCATTAAAATACATGCTTTGCTTCCAGTTTAAGTTTCAATGGCCAGAAGGCAAATAGAAGTAAAATTCACCTGCAGGTAGACTCATCTAGTTTCAGACATCCTTTCTCCAGGTAGGTAACTACAAATTCTGACACAGCCACTGCACAGATTTTGGGCTGTTAGGGTTTAATTTGTTTGGCTGGGTTTTTTTAAGGGGAGAAAGGTAGGAAGAGCGGGGATGAGAAATAGCCTGGGCTACTACAGGTTGTTACTATGGGCACATTCTTCATAACTGCAAACTGAGCACTTTCTTGGGCATTTTTTTAAATGTTCAGTGTTGACACTACTGCAATACACCAAACTAGCTCTTATTCTAATAATGCCACATAAAAGGAGCATCTACGTCCTGGACAAACCTCAGCAGGAGTATCAGCCAGCTTAGCCAGTGTCACAAAAGGCATCTATTATCAGTTGATCAGCTAAAACGTCACTGTCTTCTAGGATTTAGCACTCTATCCTGCACACATAATCACCTCTAAAGACTCATTCTTGCCTGAACAGTTTGCAAATGCCCTTTCTCAAACCATTTCATCTACAATTTTAAAAGTTACCTCAATTCTTCTGAAAGTCTGATTTTTACAGTTTTGGGGTTTTTTTATTAAGTGCTTAAAAAAGACTGACAACATGTTGTTGATCTGTGAAATTTTTAAAAATTTATTCAAAGAACTAGTGTTCCCATATGTTAAAAAAATGCAGAAAAAAATTGAATATCACGCCACATTTTTTAATAACCCAAACCAGAAAACATTGTCAGCTGCTTATAAAAAGTTCTACATACACTTGGAACTGAAGTGATTTGCTTTCCAATTTAAAAAAAAAATAAAAAGGCAAAACAAAAACCAACACACCAAAATCCCCACACCAACCCACAATTTGTGTCCTTGATATATACAGATTTTACACTGTAGTGGGAGCTTCAGAGTCACAGCACTGGACACCAGGTTTTCTGCCTTGCTTTCCCTTATCTCTAAGGTGCAGGATCCTCCATGTGAGCACAACTGACTCTACAATTCATTATCATTTTCTTGTCTGGTGCTTTTCTAGTGACAACAAAATGTGAATTGCACCCAGTCCTTCCACATCTCTCCAGCAGCCAGCACAGCCCAAGCTCTGCAAGAGGGTGACAGCCAGGGGACTAAGGGATGACACAAACTGATCAGGGAGAATGCACACAAGAGTATCAGGGATTCCACAGAAGCATCATTAACATCTCCAGCAATTTTGTGATATTATGAGCATACAACATGAAGTACTACTTCATTGCCAGTACAATATATTCACCAATAATTCACAACTGAACCTTGTTTCATTGATTACAGCTCCTTTTAGTAAATAAAGTATAAATAAATTTGAGTGGATTATAAATACGTATGTTTTAAAATTTAAAACTGTTTAAGCTTCTAATCTGGTCAATCTTTAGGTTGAGGTACACAACCAAATTCATGAACAAAAACAACTTCTGTACCGCATCTCAAAATAAAAGAGTTTTATAGCTTTTCTTCCTTCAGATTTACACTTCTAACAACATTATATCAACATTCAACAGTTACTTAAAACATATAGCTGTAAAAAGAATCATCTCCATGTGAAAACGTATTTTGACAAGACAGCCCCCCACATACACTTCCAGTAATTGCATCCTGTGCACTTTCACAGGAAGAGGATTTTTGGGAAAGAGGAATGGTGAAGACAGACATATGTTCTGTATCCTAAGAAGGGATAATAGTAAAAAATATCAGTGTGTTCTACCCAAACCAGGGAAAATCCTCTTTGATACAGTCATTTAGGTTGGAAAAGACCTTTAAGATCTTTGATTTGAGTCCATCCACACACACACAACACTGCTATCCACCACTGAGCCAGGTCTCTAAGCACAGTGCCAAACCTGCTCATGGATGTCCAAAGTCTCAGCAAGAGGCTGGGACAAATAACATCCACTCTGATAATTTTTGGATGTAACCATAGGAACTTCCTTGACCAAAGCAAGCTGCAGCAGGTGGCAAGTGCTGCACGGTTCAGCTTCCAGATGAACTCATTTTTAGAAGAAGAATTTCTAGGATACAACTCCCCCAAGTCACACAGTGCTTCACAACAAATGTACACACTGCAGATCTTCCAGCTATGAAAAGCTAAGTGTCTGCATGTAAAAGCTAAGAAAAGCTAAAACCACTAGCAAAACCAGTACACATCATGCAAAGTTACATTATTTCACAGTGCTATGAAAAAATTGGTAAAGCACTTAATAAATGTTTCCAGCAGTAAGAAACCAAAAGTACTTCACAGGGATGCAAGAGATTGTAAAAAATAGAAGTTGTGTTTTTGGTTTTTTATCATAAAGTTACACCATCTCAAGACTAGAATTAAAATATTGTATCTGGTGATGTTTAACTTCTGTATAGAAGTTGGTCTCTGAACATCACCATTCTGAATAGCATTAATTTTTAGCTTTTTGTAACAAAAATACACATAGAATCTTTCCCCCACCCTTCCCCAAAGATGTGAAAGACAGAAGACTAAATGTTTATCTATTCTAATAAGTCCTCTTTCATAATTTAATAACCTGATAAATCTTTGAGTCTTAAAAATACTTACAAATTTTAATCAGAAACACTGGTAACATCAAATGTTTAAAAACTGTTTCTGAACAACTACTGTCGAAAAAAATAAAAATGTTTTTTAAAAAAGAGGTAACTCAGTCTTTGAATTTTCATTCCAGGGCTGTACAGGAGACATCTTTCAGAGAGGGGTACCCCCCATAACCATGACAATTAGAGACTAAGCAGCTCCTTGCACTACAGATGTCCTTGGGGAAGCAATTCTTCCTGAACAATCATAATTAGCACAAGTGTTGCCACAGAAATAAGTGTTTACTGGAGCCTCACCAGGAAAAATAACACAAAAATATTTGTGGGTTTGTTTTTTTTTAAAAAATTTCTTCTACGGAATACAGTTTTCTCAATAGGAAGCAGAAAACAATATGCTGTCCCAAGGGAGGAAGAACCAAAATGGAAATGAAGAGCCATTGTGACATCCTGCTTTATAGCAGTTTGTCAATATGCAATCACCAAGAATGAGGAAATTGGCACTACAGTGGACTAAAAAATACAGAGGAAAACTACAGAGCAGTTTCTCAGCCCTCATCCAAAACCCACACTTCGTTCCCAACACAAACGCCACATGTTTTTGTAGTGTTCTGCAACAAAACCCCTCAGATCCAGAAGAACAGTGATTGGTGGGAGAACATGCACGTTCCCTCCAATATGCAATCCTAACCCTTCTTCACACAACAGTTTAGAGTGAGATTTTGTGACAATTTGCTCAGTTTTGCTGGTCAGGCCCCTGATCAGACCACCTTGGTTGGAATGCAGGGTTCCAGACTTCCGTAAGATGACCTTACACCAAAAGCTGACATCATGCCAGCCCCTGCAGGCTAGACACCATTTCTGAACAGAAGAAAAGCTGTTCTGCAAGCCACCAGGAAATAAAAGGAGAGAACAGAGAGTGCCTTAACATTTCTTACAAAATAAACCCCAAGGTTGTTGTTAGTTTTAAATTACGATAAAAGCAACGCTACAGAATACCTGCAAGTCCCTACCTCATGCCTCGAGGAGAGGTTGTTCCTAAAGATGTTTTCTCCCCTGAAGGGAATTTCCATGTCTATGCACGAGAACTGCCACTCTCAATCATTTGCCATTTCTACACAAAAAAGAAATGCCCCTGTATGGAAAGGACTAGCAGCAAAACTGCTACTAATACAATGCTGGCCTTTATTATACACAATTTACTGTGTATTTATGAAACAGAGGCCAAATCCTAGCAGTATGAAAACTGTAAGACAGGGTGCTTTCTTCTAAATCTCCTCTCTCTTCTAAGTATCCTTCCCACTACAGCAGAGAACACTGCCATCATCTCCATAATTCTCACAGACAAAACACCAATGACCACAAAACAGCTGCTTGTTCTGCTCCACGGATTCCTGGAGTTTCCATCCAATGGCCCCTTTTTCAGATCCATATTTTTAAAAGAAAAATATGCTTTTGCATTAAAGGATCTCATAAGCACACAGCCTTTATTAGTATTACTATTTGGTGCAAGTCCTTTATACATGAGCATTTTGTCCACACTCAGATTTCCCAAATTCCACCAGAGTTGCTTTTCCAACCAATGTTTTTATGATTTATTATTCCCCTTGTCTGTTTCATATTACAGTGATGTATAAAGACATTAAAACTGCAGACTGGAGAAGAGTACACACCATTTCCTGTGGAACTGACAGTACCTCAGGAAAAAAAATTAAATCTACACGAATCAAAGAACCTTGATGTATTGAAAATCACCAAACAATTAATTATTACATACCAAAGAAGTACTGATGCAAAGGCAGGCAAGGAACACAAAGAAGCATAACTAAAGGAATCTAAAGGACCATTACAGAGGAAGGAATAACATCCCTCTAAAATAGGAACTAGTACTTTCATGAGTTATATTTATTACTGTCTCCCTCTTCTTTCACAAGAAAATATGAATGATCATTCATAAAGCTGAAAACGTTACTGAAGCCAGTGGGACACATTCATAGCTCATCTTGGCTACATTTCCAGTCTTCATCCGAATAATGAGCAACTGCTTCGTCAGACATTAATGCTTTTTTATGACTGACTGGTGAATAGCTTGAAGTGAGCTTGCTCTCTGCTGTCTCCTCCTCTTCCCCAAGATCTCCATTGTTCTCTTTCAGGTAAGAGCGTATAAGAAAACTTCAGTATTAGCAGGAAGGGAGAACTGACAGAATTGTCTGAGCATTCTGATATGAGTTTATTAAATGAACAAAAAATAGCAAAGTTAAATAGAAGCTAATGTTCAGTACAATATCTAGTATTGATATACAATATTTTCCTTTAGCTTAATTTTAGAATCAGCTAGAAGAATACAATTTCAGAAGTTTCATACAACTGTTCTTACAATAAACCTCTTCAATGCGGAAACAGAGGCTTTTAAGAATTCAGCAATTATTTACAATAGCTAGTTACCCACTTCCTTCATAGTTACTCTCTTTTAGAGGCTAGTACACAGCGTAACAGCAGGATACTGACAGAGCAGAAACAGTCAAGAATTTATCTGTACAGTTCTAGCAACTATCTCAAGTTCTTTCAGAAAATAATAAGCCTAAGAGTTATGTGAAAAGTTACTGGTATGAAACAGACTACAAACATGAATTTAAATGAAATTTTAAACAAAGAAAATACTGCATGCTTCCTCACATTTTAGGACATACCGATCACTTAAATCAGAACAATTATGTCAAGCCACTAACTACAAACTGAAATAAGAAGGTATCTTTCTCAAGTGATTGTTAAGGATTATCTCATAGATGCTACAGGAATATTAACAGTGCTGAGGGCAAGACGTTACAAGTAACTCTAAGTATACTATGTCAAAATTGCAAGAAACTTAGTTTTAATAATTAAAATAGAAGTTCATCCTTCCTGAAGTAAACCAATATATATTTAGCAATATCCAGGGATACATGAATTTCAGTAAACCCATCTATAATTCTCTGTTTCTCAGCCAGTCAGCACCTTTTATCCCTTTACTTCACACTTCTAGTTCTTTTACTATCTCAGGTAAGGACATATTACACACACACATTCTGATTAACTTTCCTTTCTACAGAAGATTACTGAGGAAACATTCCTTCAAGCCCCATTGAGCTACAATTGGTGGCTTCCTTAGAACTACCTTACTTAGTTCAAAAACTTCCTAGTCTAACCTTGTAATACAGTAATTGCAGTCTTAAGAACAAATGCTGAAAAGCTATTTTATTGTGGTAAACAGAGAAGCAAAAAGACCTCAAACAAAAAAAAATGTACACGTTCTGTCCAAGCAACTAAGCAACTAAAGAGAAATAAAATCAGTCTTCCTTAATACTAAGTTTATCTTCAAAATTTCCCCATGAGAACAAGATAAATATAGGGAGTGAAGTTCCATTAGTACTAACAGCAGCTACTCAATCCTTCAGATTTAAGTCATGGAGAACTTCCTCTGTAAAGACGTGTACAAGTATAGCAGTTGTACAACAGTAGTACTTCACTTCGTATTTTTTATGTTAAATGCATTCAAGAGACTGTGCTGCCAGAATTAATAATATTAGAAAATTAAATGCAGAAATATATTCCTCTTAAAACACAGATGCATCACTAATACTTTGCTTTATAATTTATTTCATGTCATTGATGGAGATCAAAGAATAAATAAAACTCTAAAGCTTCTTCTATACCTTCAGATCACTAGGCTTGCTTAAACATACCTTTTAAAACATAAAGCAAGAATGTGTATTTCTTTCCTTTGTATGCCAAATCCAAATGTTTAATACAGTCAGATCATAGAATTGTTTAAAGTGGAAAAGACCTTTAAGATCATTGAGTCCAACCATTAAGCCAGCATTGATCTATAGCTTTTTCCTCCGCCTCCCTAAAAATCTAGGGACTACTTAAGTAGAGCACAAAACGCCTTTGTTATAACTACTATTAAAAAAAAAAAAGGTATGCAGAACTAGTAATTATCAGATTATGAGAGTGCTCACTGTGCTACCTAGATTTTAAATACAGCAGCTACTCTTTGGACTGAATTTGTATTGCACATTTCAGGAGAGAGCTACTGTGCTTTATTCCCAGTTAATTAACAGTTAAGGATGAAATAGGTAGGTGAAACCACTAGTAAAAAGTTCAAAGTACTTTAATTTTAAAGATGGTATCTCACAGAAACATGTGCAATATCCCATGAACCTGAATTACATCTGAAAACCTAAATAGTATTTTTCAAAAGGACCACTATTTTTCTCATGCTATACTGCAGAAGTCTTAACATCATCCACTTATATATTTCAGTAAGTTTCAATGAATTATTTCAGGGAAACAGCAAGGAGTTACGCCTGACCTGCAAATTGATGTAGGTAGAGCATAAATGCTTTGTGATTGAGATAACACAGTGATTTCTGAGGAATTCCAAAGGACATCAGTTCAGAATAAGAAAGCCTAAGCAAATGATGCTTAAGAATAAGAAGACAAGCAATCTAAAACAGGTTTAATACCAAGTGTTTCCACTAACAATTAAAAAGTTAAATATTTCAAAGATGCACTGAACTCTTATTCTGTATCACATTCAAGATCTACCAGTGTAAAAGAGCATTTCTCTACTCCCTTCTGCTCAGATATTCTTCTGATGTTTTAAAGATGACATTCAGCAAATCCTCGAATTTTAATTGAGAAGCTCAGTGCAGAGCTAAAGAATCTTTTCACCTGTCCATGATTCATATGCATCATTTCCCTTCACAACAAGAGAGCATACTGAAGGATTATTTCAAAAGCAAAATACTAAGAAGGGTTCTCTTTTGCTCAGGGAGCAGCTGAAAAGCACATCATCTTTCCTTTAACATCAAGGCAAAATCCTGAGAAGGAAAAATTTTCTTTTCAATAAGATACTTGTAATTAATTGTAACATCTGAGTTGCTCAAGTCAGTATAATCTCAAAAATATTTTATTCCATTGTTAGTTATATTTAATACCTCCAAGAACACATACAGGTGGTTTTATTGTTACAAAAAATAGAACAAAGCAGCAAGTTAATTGTGTAGCACTTTGCACCTTTGTGCAACGGCCTCAAGGGACAGGGAAGCAGAGCCTCTGCCTTCCCTCAGGTGTGCTCCTCAACAGGAGGTTTCCCAAAGCTGTGACTCAAACAGTGAACAGACCATTTCTGTAGCTTTAATTTCACAGTCTTAACACATCCAAGAGCCTGCTTGCTAAAAGTACAAGTGTCATGGTCAAGGACACACTTTAAGAATACATATCTGTCCTTGGTTACACTCTCAGCCTGATTTTTGAAGGTCTTGCTTTGCACATTTCCCAATCCTCCCAACTTCTCAATTTTGCAGTTATACCAATCAAATGAGGAAAGCTCTGAGGAAAGCTTTGTATCTCTTAAATTCTCTGTCACAGCCCACTGGATAAATGTTTCTGGAGGTTCCCCCACAATGATCATCATTTTATTTCCACACATGCCTTAAAATGCTCTCTGCTGAACAGCCACATCCTGATGTCCTTAAAATGAAGGATGAAACTCCAGGGTGGTCAGACAGGAAACATAAACCTAGAAATAATTTCCTAAGCATCACAAGAGAATAAAAGTCTTTTTTTGTAGCCTAGCTAGTTTCAGTGACTTTTACCACATGGATGGACCACCACTATGGCATCACTATGACTACTTGAAGACACTTGCCATGTGGTTTACACCACAGGCCAAGACCTCCTTCTGACTTACTCTTGCTTCTATTACCATACGCACCCAGAGCATACAAAACCCCCTCATAACTTATCTAAAACGTTCTCTCAGTCTGAGTGTGCAGGTGCAGCCTAGCAACATACACAGATTTAATACTGGGCCAGAAGCAGACACATGAAGACAAGCACATTACTTGTGAAGATCTTTCCTACTCCCAACGTATACAATAATAGTCATTATTTAAACCAGCTTTAAGCTTCCTTAAGGTAATGATTTACAAAAACAACTGCTCAATTTCATCTTTTTATTTATAAACAGACATGGAAACATGTCTAAAACATCCATTTGACCTGTCATAGCAACAGAAAAGTAACAAAGCATAACCTAGGAAAGAACAGTAAAATTCACTGAAGTCTTTCCTAAATTGTCTAAGATGAAAAACTGCAGTCTTAACAAACAGGACTCTGGTCTGTCCAATGAAATTATCTGAGTCTCTTGTTGTGTGTGTTTTCCCTATCTATACATGTTTTTTAAATACTAAGGAGATATAAGCACCCAGGATCTTGTCTTCCACAAGGCACAAGCATTGCCCTACCTATGACAGTCATCAGATATCAGAACCTCTGACTTTACCTTTTTCCATTGATAGAGATAACAGTTACAACAGAAACCTAATTAACACATAGCCATGGCTGACTGTCACCTACACTGTTAAACAATGTAAGAAAGAGTCATTTCTCCAACCCTACAGAGGGATCCTCACCTCCTGTTACAGAGAACATGCCACTGTTCCTGGGAAACCACAAGGAGGGAACAGCACGGGTTTTCAGGGGAAGCAAAACAGCATTACTGACAGTGGCACTTGCCCAAAGGGCTCCACTACAGCAAGTGACAGTGCCCAGCCTTGTTAATTTAATTTTCTCTCTGACTAAGATAGAAAGCAAAGGAACTACCTTTCTGCTTTGGACAGCCTCACCACGTAAAGCTGAATTTGAAAAGCTGTATGCCACCATCAAATTTTTACATTTTTATCTGAAAACATTTAACTGCAGAGGATCCTTCCAGCTGCAGTTGCAACATTCAGAAATAAAATTTTACACTCACTTCCCTGAAAATGGTATTCAAACCCCAAATCTAGGTAAACTTATCACAAAATAGCAAAACTGCACTTAAAGACATTAGACGTTCTGGTGGAGCGGGTTTTTTGTTTGGTTTTGTTAATTGGGAGGGTTTTTTTGTGGTTTGGGTTCCTTTTTTTTTTTAAGGAAAATATTAAATACACAGACATTGCACATTTTTAAAAATTACATCCTACTATCTACTCCAATCTTTCCAACCTGGAGCTTAATTTCTTGCTTAATTCTGCAAGAAACTCTAACTTCCTTCATATTTAGAGATGTTTGAAAATAGTTGGTTGCAGGGCAAAAAATCACTTGTAATTTCCATAAATCTGTGCTCATACTTGAACATTCCCTTAACTTCAATTCAGTCACTGCCAGTGTACATGTCTTTACCCTTCACCTTTCATCTTTTCTTCTTCATGCAGAAGAAGAACAGAACTTCTCTCTCATGAGAAAAAACATCCAAATCCAGACACTGATTGCAAACTGGTTTTTAATTCATTCTGACTGTACATTTCACTTGTGCCCTCTTGCACATTCAATGTCCTGTTTAGGTTGCCTATTTTCAAGAGCTCAAGATGTGTTTTACTTTGTGAAGTTCCCAGCCTGAAAGCACTGCAAAAATAGCTGGTGTCTCAACGGTTCCTTAATAAAAACAATTATTTGTTCCATAGCTTAATTTGTTCCCGTTTCTCTAAAACTGTTAACCAGGGAGCAGATGTTAAGAGCACACTTCAACCACAAGGTGACATCCAGTAATAGGTCTAAAAGAGGATCCTCTATCAATAAAAGTCAGAAACCTTAACGTTATAGGTCAAGGGCACAAGACCTTCAAACGAGGGCACTGGAAGTTCAGGAAAAGCATGCCTTTTCTCACCTTTCCCTCCCCTTCAAGCTACTTTCTAATAACGAGGAAGTATTCAGTGATTTCAGGTCCAAAATTCTGGGTGTACCAAGTACCACCATACAGAGGCATTTTAAATAACTTCTCACACTGAAGCTCAATTACAGCCCAAATTACTCTGCATAGCCCAACACACAGAGTACAATTCTGACAGAATAAAAATTTCGGTACCGCAAGTGGCATTTCATTGTCCAGCTCAGGTTAAGCATCTTTTCCATCTTCGAGACTGGCAGTATAAACAGCAATATACAGGTAGCTTTGAATTTTTAGTATGGTGCTAAATAGCGGAAGTTATTTCAGTGCTTTATAGTAGCCACTTTAAATACACAACACCGGCAATAAACCACCCCAGTTTCAGTGAAAAAAAACCCCAACCACACTCGTTCACAATGATTTAAAGACAGAAACGTAAAGATAAGTACAGAAGAGGTTGCACAATAACACATGATCTTCCCTATCACATGCTTGGCAGAGCGCTCGCTGCCCGGCGATACCCGGTCAGACCCCGGGGCACTTCGGCCGCCCAGGGCAGCGCCGGACACCCCCGGGACGGGGCTCTGGCCGGAGTGTCGGGGCGATCCGGGGCTCCGGGAGCACGGCCGGCAGCCCGCGGGGAGCCTGAGAGGTGAGAGCGGCGGCACCGCGGGGCTGCGGGAGCCGGCGGAGCCTCTCCCCCATTCAATCCCTCCTTGCTGCCCGCTCTGCCTACGGGCGGCGGCAGCGGTACCGGGCACGGCGGGGAGGCGGCCCGCGGCCCTGGGCTGCATCCCCCCGGCAGGACCCCGCGCCCCCGGCGCCTCCTCAGCGGCAGCGCCGGCACTTACGCTCGAAGTCGGAGTCGGACTCGTCGTCGCCGCGGTCGGGCTCCTCGTCGCCGTTGGACTCGGTCTGCATGGGCTCCCCGTCGAAGCTGACCACCCTGCGGCCATCGCCCGCCTCCTGGTCGCGGGCATCCCGCAGGCGAGCGAAGTACTCGGCGGCGAAGCCCAGTAGGTCGGACGGCCGGTGCCGCAGCACCTCCACCGTGTAGCCCTGCAGCAGCTCGGTGAGGCCCGGCGGGATCTCGATGCTCATGGTGCCGGACACTCGGGAGGCCACCTCGCCTCCCTCCCTCCGTCCCTCCCTCCCC
>VZRF01005189.1:0-22004 GCA_013396875.1 Vireo altiloquus | reverse complement strand
GGCGGGTTGGGACGGGTTTTAGCGGTGTTGGGAAATCTCTTGACCAAAGCTGGCGGTGGGATGTGTGGAGAGGTGGAGGTCTGGCAGGCCCTAGCCGTTGCTGCTGCATTTTATTTTTCTCTGATTTCACATCAGTGACCTCGTACACTCATTTCTTGTTAGAACCACAGAACAATTAGGTTGGAAGAGACCTCTGAGATCATTGAGTCCAGTCGTTGACCAAACACCATCATGTCTAGACTGTGACACTGAGTGCCACGTTCAGTCTTTCTTTAAACATGTCCAGGGACAGAGACTCCACCACCTCCTTGGGCAGCCTGTTCCAATATCTAATCACCTTTTCTGTGAAAGAATTCCACCTAAGGTCCAACCTAAACCTCCCATGGCACAGCTTGAGACCACATCTTGTGGGTTGCATGGGAGACCGATCCTCACCTGGCTACACTCTCAGATATGTGTAGAGAGCAATAAGATCCCCCTCTCTGCGAGCTTCCTTTTCTCCAGGCTAAACACTGTCAGCTTCCTCAGCTGCTCCTCATCAGACTTGTGCTCCAGACCCTTCCTCAGCTCCATTCCCTTCTCTGGACTCACTCCAGCACCTTAGTGTCCTTCCTGAATCGAGGGGCCCAGAACCAGACACCGCACTCAAGGTGTGGCCTCACCCGTGCCAAGGACAGAGGTTCTCTTTCCTTACAGAGGATATGAGGGTGTTTCAAAGTTCCCGCACGAGCAAGAGAACGAGGTTTTTTTGACCTGGGTCAGATCCAATCAAACTTCCATCCAATTTTTGGTTGGAGTTAGGTTTAGGACTTATGACCGCTGGGTTCTTGTCAGAATTACATCATTAAAGAACAATTCTTAAGTCAGTGCAGGAGAAGCAGCGCACAGGTCTTCACACCTTTTGGTAAATGCTGAATAGAGGCATGACATAGGCTGAAAGGGTGACAATAGTACTGATCTGATAATAATAAAGCATTAAAGAATTTCAGAAAAATGAAACAGTGAATCATAAAATGGTTTGGGTTGGAAGGAACCCTAAAGGTCACCTAGTTCCAAACCCTCTGCCATGGTCAGGAACACCTTGCATTAGACCAGGTTGCTCCATGCCCCATCCAATCTGGTCTTGAACACTTCCAGGCATAGGGCATCCGCATCTCTGCACAACCCCTGCCAGTGCCTTGTCACCCTCATAATTGCTAATATGTGTGAGCTCTAGAGATACCCGTTCATATGCTGTTAAATGCGCTTTATTCAGATTTTTGCGTGTTTTTGTTGTACAAAACCTGTTATCTGTGTGTACAGGGGAGGTTTGGCAGATGCCCAGGGGCTGCATGGAGTGGAGCCATCGGCCCTTAAGGTTTGTTGTTGCTGGGGAGCTTGTCTGGGGAGAAAATAGGCCTGTGCAAACATGACTCAAGGGGAATACGGATGTTGGCTTAGTGACGCTGCTGCGTGTTGTCAGTGTACATATTTTTATTTAATTCTTCTGTTTCAACGGTAAAAGAGCAGAAATCAACTCATACTCAAAATAAAAAATTTCACTTAGAAGCCCAGAACTGGCTGAAGCAGTGCACTGTGTGTTTTGGTTTTGTTTGCTCGTGTGCCAAAGAGTCTCCTCGCTCATTCAGATGGTTCTCACTGTGCTCCCAGATAAAGGCAGCCTGTTCATCGCTGCTGCACTGAGGGCATGGCAGCAGATCCCAGAACACCACATCCAGTGCTTTTACTGACTGTTCTCAGTGAGGGAGGCCAGTTGCAAACCTCATGGCACATAAAGGTGTTCTTTGTAATATAGATCCCATATTTTCATTCGAAGTAAGATTACATTGTATATCCATACAAAGTGAACAAGTTTTTTAAAAACGCATAGAAGGTTGATTTGCCACATATCATCAGTTTATTCAAAGATCTTGTGTGAAACTGTTTCTCTTAAGTTCTGTTCTTTTCTAACAGGAACAACTGTTGCTCTATCTCCTTTTTTTAAAAGATAATTGTACTGATTTTTCATTTGCCACTCCTACCATTATTATCTGTGTGATGGTCTCAAACATTACAAGAGCACATTTCACTGCTCAATATATGTACTTCATATATTACTTACTGTTACAGAGAAAGGTTCTGATCAAAGAGAAAACTATGTTAGTCCCCCCACAAAATTAAGATTTCTGATGAGATCTTTCTGTTGCTGGTTGGGTGCTGAAGATATTGCTGGTGGTAAAGAGGTAAAAATGAAATTTTTAAAATGCTATAAAAATGGTAAAACAAAATACCAGTAAAAAGCACTGGCAAGAAGGTTCAAAGTAAGAAAGGGAAAGTCTAATTCCAAGGGAATACACTTACTTTTCTTTCCCACTTTTTTGCACAACAGCCAGCCACTTGACAACTGCCTGCTTTTAGCATTAGTCAGCTCTTGTATTAGCTTTTAATGTTTGTTGATAATTTTGTGTCATTTGTGTCTGTGAATATAACTCTGATTATTTATATGAAAAAAATGTATTACCTGTAAATATTGTTAAGTCTCTGAAAGGCTACATTGTATTGGCCTTCTGATATTTATATGTCCACACACAACTAATCAGCTTCAGAGGAAAGTAAAGAGCAGAACTCTGTTTATCCTCTTCCTGAAGGTCAATGGACAAAATCAAAAGCATCCAAGGTCACACGAAGTACATTTTCAAGTTGATTTATGCCACAGTTTATCCTGCTTCTTTATATACATTTTTTTTCAGTGAACATCAGAATGGATGGCACAAATATGCGAGAAGCTCATCGGCGATCAAGTTAATTGTTATAGTGCCTGCTGTGCATACATAGAGCTCATCGTATGCTTTCTTTCTCCCAAACTTGCATAACTTTTAAAATTATTACTATAATAAGCATTCGCATTAAAAGAATGGTAGAAAATAAATTAGAAAATGCACTTGCAGCCTTAATTTTATCCCCTTTATAATAACATCTTTTATTCAGGCAGCATGACCAATGCAGTTTTTTTCCTCTAGCTTCATGGCATGTTCAGGACTCAGTATGGAGTTAGATAAGACTTATGTAGCTGATGAAGCTGGTCCCTATAGTATTCCTATCAAAAAATGTATATATTTCAGTTTATAGTTCTCCTAATAATTTCCTAGTGGCTGAAAGGTATTCCCACATATACCACGTGTCCATGCTCCCAAATGGTAAGGTCTCTTCCCTTTACCCTGCCTGTTCTATCCAGATCTATGGTACTTTGATGTGTCATTAGTGAAACTGTTGTGGAGCTTTGGTGCTTGTCCTGCTCAGGCAGGAGCAGCAAAGTTGCCAGCAGAAAAAGCAAAATAGTCTGTGTAGTCCTGCACTGGGGAAAAATAATCAGATTAAACCTCCCGACTGGCTCCTTAAAAAGTAAAATAAATCCTTTTATAACAAGTAATAATTCACTTCTCATAAACCTGTCAGCAGCAGCCAGAGCTCAGACACTATATAAACAAATGTACATCTTGATTTAATTACACTTGCCTTCAAATTCTGTAAAAGGATCATGCAAGAAAACACTAAATATTCTGATGACAGGTATTAGTGAACACAGCCTTGCGTTTTCCACATCCCACTGGGGCTGAAGTCAGTGACCAAGATTTTTCACAGCAGCAAGTTCCAGACGTTAAATACCTGTTAGATAAAGCAGCATTCCTTTTTCTAAGATCTGGAGCACTCTCCCCAGATTTACCAAATGCCCCCTACTCCTGGTATTGCAGGATTTGGCATATTATGTTTCTGCCTGTGATTTATTTAGTACTTTGTGATTTTGGAAACCTCTTACCTTGCTTCAGCCCTCTCGAAATTAAGGTCTCACAGTCCTACCAGTCTCTCCTCCAAAAGCAGCTGCTTTCCCAGGATCACATTAAATTCTCTTTTCTGTAGCTGCTCAACTTCTCTGTGCCTTTCATGAACACTGTGTGCAGTTCTGGTCTCCCTATCACAAAATGTGGGCTCACTCTGGTTTTACACAGCAGAAAAATGATTGTCTGTTCTGTTCTCTAACACTTTTCCTTAGATTTTTTTTTGCTGCCACATCATTATGAACTGAATGTATCCAGTCTTCATTTTAAGTTATAAAGAGATGAAAAAATTACCACTTCCCTTGCTCTGTTTCTCCCGTGGCTGACCACCCTCCTTGTAAAAAACATGCTGAGTTTTAAGTTTTCTATATTTAACATTCAAATGTTTTTCTACCCCCTGTTTTCTCCTGTTGCTGTAAATGTGCATAAACATCATATAACTTTTTGCATAATGTACACAAACCACCTGAGTTTGCATTTTACCAGAAGTAACAGAAACAAACAAGTGATCCTGGGCTTAACCACCAGGATGCAGAGGTCCTTGGACGCCATGTGCAAGATGAAACTGCTTCTCCTGCTTCTCTTTGGTTTCCTTCTCAGGAAAGTGCTAAACCTCAGAAACCAAACTTTGGTGCTGTAACCAGTTGGTTTGCTTGTGACAGTAAGCAAGATTTAGTATGTATTTTTGTTAGCCTTTAGAGTGAGTAACTTGAGTACTGCATACTCCAACAAATCAAATGGGACAGTCTATCAATAGTACAAAGACAGGAGAAAAAAAATCAACCTTTTTTTAAAATAAATACATATAAATACTTGTGTCAGCTGAAATTCCTTACCTTGACACTACCTTTAGTCCATCAAAAATATTTTGGATGATTCTTGGAAAGATATTTTGCTGCATTTGTTGATAAATGTCAAAGTATCGAGGTAGGAAAAACATCTGTATAAATGTCCAGATTTTCATTGGCATAGTTTAGTTTATGAACACAGAAAGCACTGATTCTGTTGGTAACAATTACAATTCTTCTGGCAGTAGAAAACACCAACTTTAAAATACCTGATTTTGTAGATCATTTGTCCTAGGTGTTACCTAGATGTAAAAAGAAATACCTCTGACTGTCGTGTCATTCTTGTGACATAAAATGGCACATGTTTGAATCTAGATAAAAGTAGTATCTGTGACATAAGACGTGTAGGATGACGATGTTGTTTAAACTACCCTGAGCAACACTATGTAGCAGATGTAGAGTTTATGGTTCCCACGTCAGAGAAGCCCTAAGCAACAGCACTGCTGTGTAAACAGGGATATTCAAATAAGGACTCAGCTATGCACTTGGTTCTCTTGCATACAAAGCGGAAGCTGTACCCATTTTGGTTGTACTTTAGTGTCTGGCCACAGCACTGAAAACATTACATTAAGAACTTGTTCACAGAGTTTGGTATGAATTCTGGGCAGAGGGAGCTGATGGGAACAGACCTTTGTGCATGTCCTGTGGTTGCCAATCACTCACTGGGTAGCTCTGATCCTGCTGGATGGTTATGTTTGCCTTGGAGTACACAGACATTGCTACTAAATAAAGGTAGAAGGATTTCCGATTGTTTTGCTTTAAGAGAAGAAAGAAAATTAACCTCCCTTTGAGTGGTTCAAAGACTAACCAGAATCCAAACTATCAATTGCTGTCTGTGTTTTCCAGCAGAACCTGTTCAAACACAAGTTTGTCGATGTCGAGGGGTTTGTCATACAAAGAGCTCTGAAATTTATTTCTTCCTTGAGCCTTTGCTTGCAAATCTGGAATTGTCTTTTGCTCTATGTACAAACTTGTCCCCTCCCCATCTTCTCACATTTCCACCTGACTCAGGTTATCAGCATTTCTGTATTGGATCCCAACCTGCCACTACCCAGACATGTATTGCTCTGTCACTGTAGCTACTGTTTTCACATCTTCTGTTGTCACCTTTGTCTATTGAATGTTATCAGCCATTTCTCACACTTTGCATTTGCCTGTTTGTCATGTATCTTCACAAGATGCTTGTCAAACAATTGCCCTTCCCTTCACCTCCAAGATTTACCCTATATCCACAACCTGTCCCTCATCCCATCTTGCTTATCTCCCCTGGGGGACCACCTTGAGCCTTCTTTTAGACTGAGCCTCAATCTCTCCCTCCTCTTTCAGCGCCTGATCTCTCGCTGAGACAGAAGCCACAGCACATTTGCTCTTTGGCCATGTTTTTTGGTGTCCACTAGAAGCCATTGACACATTTCGCTGTTCCCAGTGTTTGTGTCCTGCCCTTTGGTGCTCCCAGATCCATCCTAGGCACAGAACTGCAATACACAAACATGGGGCAATACTACAATGAAGGGCTCACTTTACAGGTCAGCATGGTGTGCTAACTAACTCCAAGTGCTGAATTTGCAGTATTAAATGTAGATTGCAACAGTAGAAATGAGCTTTGTCCACCAAATCCCCAAATTTTTATATTTCCCTCTGAAAACCCTTTTATGGTCTTTATTACAGCTGTTAGCTCTTGTTCTAATTAAACTCATACCACATGAAGATCAGTTAACCAGAGAAAATCAGTAAGCAGTTCCTATTGTATTTTACTGTCATTCTTCACATCCCGTGCTTTGGTGTACCTTATGAAAATGTTGATAGAGGATTCTGTATCTCAGGAGAGGATAATGGGGACGTGAAACTTCTCACTTCTAGGCTGGTTTTCCAATTCAGTTTAGGTTCCTAAGTTCTATAAAAGTATTTCATGTTTGACTGCAGCTTGGATGTCTTCATTCAGGTAAACAGGTGGTCTTATGATCCAAGGCAGAGGATTATAAGGTCACCTCACCATGTCCAGATCCCTTTTTGTCCATCTCAGCAAAAAAACGACTGGTTTGTAGAGCTGAAAAATGCTTGCTGCCTTCAACTATGACTTAAATCATGTCTGCATAGGAGACTAATTGAATGGGTGTTCCGTGTACAGTGCTGCTCCTGAGGGGGTTTTTGACTTTAATTCCGAAGGCTATCAGCCCAGAAGAGTTGCATTAGAAAAAGAGGGAAAGAAGAATCTGGTTTTAGAGAATGCAGCAGCACTGCCTTTTGTTGCAGTTGCTTTGAAGTGTCTCTGCATTGACATCTAGTGTTCATACAGGAAGATCTTTAGATTCCTCACAGCCATGCTGGCAGTATTTATATATAAATTTTTAAGGATTTTTTTCCTTTTGTAGTTATTAAGAGCTCTTATTGATCATTCCAGGTCTACCAGTAGGTGAAACGGATGGTGCAAACACATCATGCAATCTCCCTACTACTAACAGTGATATCAGAGACATGCACATATGTCTATGTTGTGAATGGCTCCAAGAACCCTTTTCAGTGCTTTGCAGTGCAAAAATATTATCCCTTTTAATTTTTTTTTGTAAATACCTGTAAAATATTTTCAATCTGTATCTCTTTCCTCAGAGCACACAACCAATTGTGAACCAATGAATATTCAATACAGATCTTATGAAGTACTGTACTTTGTAGTCAGGCATTATTCTAATTATATTTAATTAAAGAAGAGTATTTTCAATGATAGAAATCTCTTTTTTACACTCCATTTTATCACTGAAAGATACTTAATAAAGAATTGTCTTTATTCTTAAAATGGTGAGAGATACTTTTATACTTATTTATGTATACTGTAGAAATCCCATGTTTTTGCAAAAGGATTTGTTGTTCTGCTTTTGCAAAATCTTGAACAATGGCAGTGAGCAATTAATCATGTCATTACTGTGCACTTTGCTCTGTGAGCAGCTCTTCCTTTGCAGTACTTCCTCCTGCTCCTTCAGCCAGACTGAAATGCTTCTGTTGGGGTGTGCAAACAAGGACAGAGTCACAGCCACACCATGCTTGGTCCTAGACTGATGTGAAGTCCTTCTCTGCTCTGAAAACTCCCTGTACATTCATACCTGGATCGTTTCCATTGTTATCTGCTCACAAAGGCAGTTATTCCAAATAAATTATGTTATGAAAGCTTACTAATATGTGTGTTGCAGCTTCAGGAAAAGACACCTGGTTCAAGGATGCACAGCAGGCACAGCTTCTGTCCATGATGGACTCTGTGTATCCAGGGGGCTCATGGACTCCATCATTTCTTGGCAGTGTTTTATGATTCATCCCTTTCCAGCTTTTCCTCAATATCTCAAAAGCCCTAGATAAGCTCTCTCTTGGATTGGTGATACCTGATATAGCAGGGTCCTGTCCTTGCCAGCTGGTGGAAGTTACTAGTGTGAAAATAATAGATCTTTGCTTTGGAACAGCAGGAAACCTGCTGAAAAAGTGCTAGAACAACCTTGAACCTCTCCTGTGAAGGTCGGAAGAGAGTGAATCAGTATTTTCCACCATTACTGGAAAAGGAGCAGTCATCAGTTTCTATGGACAGTCATATATTTTCCCTCTTTCTCCTTTCAGTGTTCTGTTATTTAAAAATGCTCATTACATGAACTGTCAGAGAGTCTGTGTTGAAAGAACCTGCTGAATCAATACATCCAGAATAAGAATGACAGCATCATTAAGATGTATCCTGCTTAGATTATTCATAATTTAACTATAAAGCAAAACATGTGATCATGAGTAATAAAGGAATGTGACATAAATGATTTCATTCAGAGCAGTGCATTAATGCAGGCACTAGCAAAGCTGCTGTAGCAGCAGCCAGAGAGCTTTTAATTACAACTGCTTATTATTAGGGTTACAAATAGGTGTTTCTGTCTGTCTTTGCCACAATCCTTTGGCCACCTCAACTTTTCATCCCCGGTAGGACTCAGTGCTTCCAGCAGTCCCAGATTTTCCCTCCATGGTGTCAATGGAAGGAGGAAGGAGGCAGGAGCCAAGAGCATCGTGTTACTATGGCAACACATCCCACTTCCCTGGGGATCTTGTTGCCTCGGTGATATCGGGCGGGCAATGCCTGTGGATCAAATCGACTCAGAGCAGCTGCCCCCTGAAAAGCAGGGCAGCTCTGGCCTCCGGTAGCATGGGAGCCCAGAGGTAGGACCTCTGGGCACATGTAGGACCCTGCACTCATAGCAGGGTCTGGGCCAGGAAAGGGTGACCCATGTGTGTGGTCCTTCAGGTAGTGAGACGAGGCTACAGCCAAAAGGAGTTCCCCATTACCATCTAGTGTGTTAAAATAAGATGGATGACAGGAAAGCCAATGTCAGTGGGAGGGGTTTTGCTGAAGGGAGCAAATGCTCTGGCCACTGTCCTTGGTTTGTATGATCAGGACCTGCAAACATACCACAACATCAGAAGTCATTGCCTCTTGTTACACAATCCATCTGTGAAAGGAGTTGAGTTTGTAAATTGATTTTAGGGTAGTCCAGTGCTGCTTTTCACTGTGTCACATCCAGTACCCAGCACCACGTAGGCAGCGGATTAAAGACCAATTTACATAGGCAAATGCCTGTGTTAATGCTGGGAGCACAGAGCCTCCCCCTCGTGTGCCTGCAGGCACTCCAGCAACCAGCCCCAACCCACAAGAAAGCAGTGACACGATCTCAAGAGTGCCCAGATCCTTTGTCACAAGAGTGATTTGGGGTATCTGCATCAAACACCTTCTGTAGACCACTGGAGCCCTCTGTGTAACTGCCAGTAAGATGAGGGGGTTCAAAGCTCAGTGCATGGACAATTATGGACATCAGTTATCCACAGCACTTGGAGAGCAATTTAAGAAGCAGGAAGATAATAAAGGACAGGAATTTGCACAAGACAGGCAAATTCCCTGTAATTTGTGGGTTCCTATAGGAATCTCTTCTTCCTTCACACTGTTGCATTAAGAAGCCTCTTGCCTACTGCAATTAGCCCTTGAATAAACACCATCTCCGGAACACAAGCCTCTGTTGTCCTGATTTTGTGAGTTAGCCATGCTTTACTTTTTTTTTTTTAAGGCTTACACTAATTATTGCAGAAGAGCAGAGACTGCTCCAGAGAGTCTGATGTTACTTTTTGCCTCTGGAAATATTACCATATGCTGCAGAACTGTGTCTCAGTGGTGTTAACATACCTGGCTTTAAGTAGATATTGTCTGTACTTGCAGCTACACCCTGCTAATCACTCTATCCTTGTATTTCTGACATTAGTCATATTCTCACTGAGGCATTCTGTGTGCATTTTCCACACAACATTAGCTGTCTTTCTTCTCACAATCAGAGCTATGGTTAATTGTGTTTACAAAGGATTCCTGAACTGTGGGAAATGTTTCTCAGAATGTGTGGTTTTGCATCATTTAGCCTTGAAAGGATGCTGCTTCCCCTGACCTCTTGTTGATTTTTTCTCAATGACTCTGGTAATTGCATCAGTAGCCTTAGGAGTCACATTTTCCTTTCACAACTAGGAAAGATCCAACCTTTCCTTACCCTTTCCCAGCTGAATCACATATCCAGTCCCTCCCGTTTTCTGTGGCTCAACCACACCAGCTTTTTCTGACTTCTTGTTTCACCCTTGTCCAGAACAAACTCTGCCACTTTCCTGGGACATCATTTCCACCACTCTACTTTTCTACAAAATTCTCAGTCTTTCTTCTCATCTCCTGCATCAAACACATTTCTTATCTTCTCCATCAACATCCTTTACAACCAATCTTCAGTCAGGTCGGTCAGCATTTGTTCTGACAGCATCTTCGCCAAAATTCTGACAGCATTTTGACACCATATCAAACAGATGTGTATATTTTTTCCACACCTCCCCATTGCAGCTGGGCAGAGCTCTCCAGAAACATCTGTGAAGGGGACTGGGGCACAAAGACCAGCATGGTACTACATGCTCCCTCCTGTTGAGAGGATTCATCTACTGAGTTTCACTTATACTAAAACCAAACTGCCTTGAGAAAGACCTTTTTTTTGTTTCAGCACTTTGAGAAAGTGAAAAATGACAGCCAGGAGTGCACTCCAAACCCACACATTTTAGATTCTGATGTCACCGCAAAGCCACTCGGTCCTCACACTGATGTTCCACATAATCTGCAGCTGTGTGTGGGGCTTCCCTTTTCAGCGCATGGAAGCAATGGCAGTTCCTTGAAGTTAACCTGCAGCCAGCAAGAAGCTGTAGGCAACACGCAGAGAAAAAACCTGTTTCCTCTCTCTCTTCACACCTCTTTAAAGGGAACTGGTTCTTCTGAGTCACAGCTAACGCAAACCTGTTGGAAAAGATTCAGCCTAGATTTATACTACGGCTCAGAGGAACATGAAAGACTGTCTGGCTGACCCCCTGTCTGGCTGAGCTCTGTCAGGCCCTTCTTTGGATTTTGTAGAGTTTATTTCTCTTGTCATCCTGAGCAGACTTTGACATGCAGAACACAGGCTTGTTGATGAAATGAGAAGATTGCTGGCAAAGTTTGTCTCTGTCTCTGCATTTGCAGTAGGATCTCAGTGCAGGGGATATGCAGTGCAGTAGTTCTTTTGTTCATATTTAATCATACAAGAAAGAAGAATGTAATTAAGGCCTGTCTCCCTCAATCTCCTCCCTACCTCAGATTATTTCAGCTCTTTGAGATAAAGGAAATGGAGCTTTTTCTGACAACAAAGTGCAGCCCAGAGCTTATCAGGAGTGATTCTGCCCCCATCACTCCACAGTTTCCATTTGACAATGTTTTCCCTCTGAGCAGTTTCCCATGTGAAGGAACACGGCCATTACAAGCATTACAAGTACCAAAATCTGATCAGAGCTGGAAGCACAGTGTTTGCTCTTGGTTTTCTTTGCACATTTGACAGCCCAGCTTGCTTCACTGCCCCCCTCAATAGCTGGCTGATTTGTCTTTATCTGAAAGCACCCTTAGGCAGTTACTAGATTTGAGGATGCGGCATCAAAGGGGTCTTGGCTCAGAAGGGGTCTTGACTTTTTTTTCTCTTTAACTATTTTAGCTGTTTATTATCTGTTTAGCATCGTATCTCAAGGTAAACTCGCTTCATTTATGCTCTAAACCTACCAACCCCTTTAAAGCCCAGCATAGATTTACAAAAGAGTTGCTGCCAGAGAATCTTGAAAATTGGAAATGTCTCATTGAAAAGGGTGTTTCAGGTTTGCAATTTCGGTTTTCCTTGAGCTGAAATGAAACCATATCAGCAAAGACAAGAAATGGCTGGAAGGGACAGAGAAGGATGAATTGACCCACTCGACCCCAGGACGAGGCCTTGGGCAGGGAGCACGGAGAGGTGATCCAGGATCCTGATGGGGAGAGATGGTGTTCAATCAGACCGAGGAGAAACATCCCAGGCCTCAGTGAGCCCTGCCATAGAGCTACAGAAAAACAGTTAATGAGAAGACAGTTGATTGATGAAATTGCCTGAAATGAGGAAGGAGGGAGGAGGCTCTAATATGTAAACGCTTTAATTGCAAAGTTGTTTATTCTGAGCTGTCCTAAGAGCTGACAGGGTAAGTGTTATTGCTGCTTCCCAGGCTATGTAACAGACACAGAGACTGACAGAGAAGTTTTCCGCTTAGTGGCAGGGTTATTAAATTATAAAAAAGATAAGAGTTTATCGCAGAAGCAATAAGATGCTATTCTCTCAAGACTTTTCTGCTGAACTTTAGAAGAAATACTGTGGAAATCAAAGCAGTGCTCAAAAGGGAGAAATCTCCTACAGAAAAAAGTGCTGATTTAAATATTGTTTCAATTTGTAAAACTGTTTTTACCTTCAGAGGGGCTTTAAACAAGGGGAAAATATATTCCAGTTGCTTGGAATCAAAATCCAAGTCTCAGACACACAAGGACTAGTCCAGAGGGAGAAGTTGCTGAAAAAAGCCATGGCAAATGAGGCACTCAATGGGCGTGTAAAGCGAAGGGGGAAAAAGGACAAAAGAATAGAAAATATTCTTGCAGTAGCAAAAGTGCAGCTAAAACATGAGATTTGACTATGTGGGGAATAAACAAAAGGTTATATGAGAGGATTTCTTGGGAGTTAGTGAGTCTGAAGGTTGCACAGTGGCAGTGCTGGTGCTTAGAAGGAAAGCTGCAAGAAGGTTGGTTTAACTGGGAAGAGGCTATTCCCATGGTGGAGAAATACAGACATGATAAATCCAGGAAAGACAAGGTAAAGGAAAATGGAAAGGATAAAATGGAAGGGAAGTAGGGGCCAGTGCTGGGTGCCCACAGTGGGAGTGTGTCCTGCTGCAGCCAAGCACAAGCAGAGAGCATGGCCATGGTTGGGGTCTGGGTAGGGGCAGTGAGGCCACAGCCCAGCACAGCAGGGATGCACAGGGAGCTGATCCAGGCTCTGCTGCTCAGCATCCTGCCATTGTCGTGGTCTGCCTTGCCTGCTGCAGACCTCCTTGGACCCCACCCCAGGGATGGGGCAGCCCCTTCCCTCACATGGGTTGTCTCTATCCAAAACAGCACATCTGAGGCTTTAAAAACACCCAAATAATTATTAGTTACCTTTAAACTGAGATATTTGAAGATCAAAGGAATAAACAATGAAGGCAAAAATGACAAAACTGAAAATGTTTTATCCTACTTCAGGAAAGTATTTGATCAAGTGCTAGACATGGAAGGTCTGCTCCAGCTGCTGTTTGCTGCATCTCGAGCAAAGGATGCACTTGCAGTGCACTAGTGGCATTCAGACTGAAGCTGTGTGTAAGAATAGGAAGTGATGGTATCTTATGTTAAAGGACATGGTTGCTTGCCCAGTTATCCCTATCACAGGATTCAGATTCTGCTCACAGTCAAAAGCAAATAGTTTAAAATACACTTTAAACTAGGCCAGTACTTTGGGAAAGGTCAAATTCTTGTAGGAATTCTGAGCAGTATATATTTTTACAGGGAAAGACCCAATAAAGAAGGAAAAATAGAGGAGGCAGCAGGCACTCACTGTATCAGCAATTCAGGCTCCCAGACTGCTGAGACGAACTGCCCTCAGGGAAATGAGATTATACTTTACCTCTGACATATATAGAATAACAGATTTCTCATTCGTCTCTGAATTTATATTCAAACCGATTAGGCAAGAGCTACTGGAACAGGAGGAAATCATGACCAAACCTTAGAAGC
This sequence comes from Vireo altiloquus, assembly GCA_013396875.1. Lineage (NCBI taxonomy): Eukaryota > Metazoa > Chordata > Aves > Passeriformes > Vireonidae > Vireo > Vireo altiloquus. The sequence continues at coordinate 8,166 of VZRF01005189.1, read as the reverse complement.
AGTATTTGTTTGCCAGATGAAGTCTCAGGGAACATTCTTTTGGAAATGAATACTGCAGTCACTGGAAGAAGTTGGAGAAATTAAGATGACTGCTCCATGCTTTCAATAAATGAAAACCTATTTATTTATTTATTTTTTATGAAGACAAGTTGCTTAAGCAATATTGAGGGCAAAGAAGGTCCTAGAGAAAAAAATAAGAGTAATCAAGAATAAGTAAAAAATTAAATAGTAAATAAATTCTTTAAATCAGAATATTTTTAAAGTATATTTAGAATTAATTTAATTTGAACTTCATGGCATATGACAAGAAAATCTGATCTTTTAGGAAAATGGAAATCAAATGGTAAGGATCATTATTGTCAACATTCAGGAGCACCAGTGTTTTCAGTAAGATAGTTATGTATTGTAGCAAAATGTGTACTAGTGTTGTTTACTTTTTTGAAAAAAACTTTTATATTTGAGATATTTTGACATAAACAAAAAAGATGTAAAAATTTATCACTGTTTCATTCATTAAATGTACAAAGAATAACAAATCTCAGAGGAAAATTAGAAAAAAACAAATTTAGAATGTCATAAGAGCACAGGAGGTTATGGATTATGCCTTTCCAGCTGGATTCTACCAAGCATTTTAAATTTTGAGCAGCATTTGAGTTGGGATCCTGCATGCAACAAGCTTACTTGTGAAAATTAGTCCTTTTCCCCCCAAAATATGTCACCGTCTTGTTCGCTGGTAGCCCTTTATGGAGTCTTAGAAAGTGCCAGGTCCTGCCAGAGCTGAATATCACTGCTGAATCCTAAGGGGGTCACATCTCTCCCACAGGAGCTGCAGTCTGTGGTCTGGGTTTGAACACACTGAGCCCAGGCCAGCTGTGTACAGCTGCGGCAGGGGCCAGGTCCTACCCGTGGAGGAAGGACCTGCAGCCACATCGCCCAGAGATGTTTCTGACACTTGACACAGAAAAGGGACAGAATGTGGGCAGAGTCTCTTCCAGGGAATTCCCTCCTCATCCTCTTCATCCTTAAATGATGCAGACAAAATGAGTCACTGGTTGACAACACTTCAGCCAAATGTGGATGTGGATCTAAGGGTTTATGAATCTCAGAGTTATTCTTCATGTCCTATTGAAATCGTCTGTGTACATAACAAAGCTGAATTTCCTGTTTTCATCACCAGGTCACTCAGGTGGGGTTGGCACTGCAGTTCACCCTCACATTCCTGAACACATACATCCCAGGATACCAGTGACTTTGGAAAGATCTTAGAAGCTAAATTGTAGGAAATCTCAGAAGTTTCACACAATTGCCAAAGATCTTACTTGGGAAAATACTTGTGGGCAAATATTTAAGAGTTTTCAAGGCTCCTGGCAATCATGTTTCAGAGAGTGTAAAACAGCCATGTGACTAATGTGATTAGCAGCTCTGTCAGCAAGTAAAACTAGACAGGAGAATCAAGATGAGACTCTTCGGTGGGCACGTCACTTCAAGATCTTACCATTATTCTCAGCAAAGATTTAACAGGTGAGTTGAAGTGTGAATAAAAGGGACACAAATGAAGAAGGCAACACCCTAAATGCAGCAGGCTGGACGCTGTCAGTTTTGCTATCACCAGCAACAGAGTCAGGATGGAGAAAGGCCAGGCAGTCTTTTGTTCAGAAAAACAGTGCTTGTTTATTGATGGTGTAAATGTTGCTAAGCAATATGGATTAATTTAAACCCCTCATCCTTTCCCAATGTGTACACCACCTTCAGCAAAGAATGCTCTGTGAATGTGTAAAAGTTGGGGGGTTATTCCAGATCAGTCAAATTTAATTATAGAAGAACCTAAAGAAGACAGATTATTAGCCAGCTACTCAATAAAGAAACTTTTAAGCATATTTAGAAATCAATACCCATTTTATTAACCAGATGTGCCAGTGCCCAGAGGAAAATAACAGAGAATGGAATAGAAGATATCAATACGGCTGATAGAAACTATTATCTTTTCATTAAAAAAATTGTATGTAGAAGAAATACAAAATAGAGGGAAAGGCATTATATCAGGATAGGTTAAATAAGACATCAGCTTGGAAAAGAACCCAAAGGAGAAGGGCCCAGAAAGTTAAAAACTATTTCAGGAAAGACAAAGGGGAACAATTTGTTATTATTTCTCACAAGACAAGATTTAAGAGACATCAGTGAAGCCATTCAGCCAATCTGAAACAAAGCAGCACATACAGTCCCACTCACTGCCATCAGATACTGGAGAGGCAAAACCCAGAAAGGGGTCTGGAAGGTAATTGTATTGAAAACCAAGCCTAGAGCTTGGGGTGAGGATACAGGCTCCAGCCCAGTAAATCCCAGTCTGGCGGTGGATGGCAGAGCTGGTGGCAGCACCCTGGGGAGGTACAGCTGGGTGCTTTGTGCCCCTGCTCTCCTCATTGCACACAGAGCTTTGGGCTGAGAGATCCTCAGTCTGAGGCCCAAACCCCATTCTTGGTGACACAGCCTGCTTTTATCTTTTCCAGAAGAAGTACCCTTAGCTGTATTAAATTCTGTTTGCTGAGGGAGTGAGGCAGAGGAGCCATGTTTCACAATTCCCTTTGGAACAGTTCTCTACAGACATTCTCACCCATGCCTGTGCCCGGACTAGGAGCATGGGATGAAGTAGGGGGAGAGAGGAGAGATCAGCACAGACCCATCCCCGGGAAGGCCTGCCTTCCTGGGAAGGGCTGCTCTCCCAAAACAGCAGGCAGCTCTGGCATCTCTGGACATGCCCATACGGGAGAGCAGGACAGCTGTATGCTGCATTTTGTGAGCATTAATGAGAGAAATGCCAGGAACAGTCTGTGCTTTTGGGACAAACGATGTGTGGATGCTTCATCCTCTGAGCTGGACCCATAGGGAAGAAAATGGGGGAACCCCCAACAATTTGTCATCAGTACATAAGAGAATTCATCCACATCACAAGGAATTGCTCATGTCGGGGGAGACAGACATTTCGCACCAGCGCCATGTCACCGTGCCTCATCCATTATCCCCGGCGGGCACAGAAGCACCCCCAGGTGCCTCCCTAGCTCAGGGAAACTCAACTTTGTTTTCCGACGGAGTTTTGCTGCATGGAGACGGGGTGGGGGAATCTGGGACAGCTCAGCTTGTTCCACCTGGAGCGGATGGGCAGTGGGCGGTGACAGAGGTCGGGAGGAGTACCCAGCTCTCTGCCCACATACATTCCCCATCTCGGCAGCAGCAAATGCTGGGCCGTTTCCTGGGAAGCTGGCAGAGCAAGAGGAGACCCTGCTCCGGCCTCCTGCCCACCGCAGCTTCAGGCTACTTCCCAGGAGAAGCTCTGCGGTAGGAGCCAGGGCTCAACCCCCCGCAGAAGCTGGCCGTGCCTCGCAGCTGAGCACGGCTGCTCCGGTGGGAAATGGGTGGTGGGGCTGGGAGAACAGCGAGTTCCCTCCGCCGAGTGATCTCCTGCCATCGACTGCCAGATCCTGAACTTTGGCTCCGGTCAGGAGGCAGTAAACGAAGCAGATAATTGCCTGGCAGTGAGTGATAGTGAGTCAAGGGTGAGCGGGCAGGGAGGGGCGGGGGATGAGCAGGGGGATTATGTTTCAGAGGGAAGTATTTTTTTAGGATTTCTCTATGCAGGCATTCAGGAGCTTTTCTGAATCACATGGGCTTAGCCCCAGGAGAAGGAGGACTCGCTGTAATTTTACATCTTTTCAGCATTTCAGCTGGTTCTGCTGAAATCTGCATAGGCATTAAAGATGGGAAGGGACAGAGAATTTATTTCCTTGCTTTTGGTCTCCAAGACAAACATTCAAAGCTAAATCACAGTTTAGAATTTTTTGATGGCATGAGTGGAGAGAGGAAGGAGCCAGCAGCTGACAGTAATAAATAACTATTAGGAAACAGTATTAGGAAATAGTACCAATGAGAAATGTCGCTGCTGGGATATGCTTTCAGGCTTGTGGAATCCATATCCAGGCAGCTCAACATTTACTTTAGTATCCAGAGCTTGTGTGCAACTTCTCTCAGGCCCAGAGCAGCAGCAGCAGCGCTGAGGGTGAAGCCTGAGCTCAGGTCTCCGATGAAGAAGGGAAGTCAGCTCATTGCACGGACAAACATCTCAGGCTTCCACCCTCAGTGCCAAGGGTTAGCAACAGCACTGTGTCCTTCAGCAAATCGACACTCAAACTGTCACCTGCAAAGGGAAGTGGAGCTTATCTATGGCCTATTGCTAAAACTTTGATACTGATCTTTATGGCCGTGCTTCTGGTGTGCCTAGGGATACCTGTGCATCATAAACTGCTGAAACGGATCTGTCTGAGCTTAAACTGACCTGTCTGAACTTAAACTAGTGTCTGAATTCAGAGACAGATGTTAGTAAAAATCCTGTCCAATGTCTCCTTAAAGTTTACATTTTTACCAGGTTTGAGATACACTTGCAGAACTATTCTAATCCATTGAGGTAATGGAAAATTTCTTCAGTTTTCTACACAAATCTCCTTAAATTAGAAATGGTTTTCCATTTCAGGCATCCAGCATCAGGCAGCCTGTTTCTCCCCTTCACTGGACAGCTTTCTCAGGGCAGGGTCTGCTGGGCAGAAAGACAAAGTGTGGTGTAAAATGGAATCAGACAGAGCCATGTCCAGAGCCTGATGTGAATGAGCACAGCCACCTGTGATCCAATCACCCAAAAGGCATCCTGGAGAGCAGAGAAGAGGCAGGAATCCCAGCAATCCCTGCACCCACCCTCCTGGGAAGCCCCCAGCTGCAAGGCAGGCATCTCCCTGCCATCATCTGAGTCAGGAGCAAAGACTGCCCAGGATGCAGCTGCCAGGGCAGCCAGATCTATTTTCAGCCAGGATAGTTGGGCAGTGCTGTCGAAGCCCTTCGGTGCAGAGCACACCCAGTGCCACTGTCACAGTGCCTCAGCATGCATGGCTTCATGCCACTGACTCAGCAGGCATTTTAGCCTGTGGACTGGACAAGCCAGCACTGCAGTCACACATTACGGTTGGAAGCAGGATTTCATGAGGAGAAGAACATGGGCCACCAATATGCTCTTGTGGCAAAGAAGGCTGCCAGCCTACTGGGCTACCTTAGGAAAAGCATTGTCACCAGACCTGGGGAGATGAACCCTTCCTGCTCTCAGCACTGGTGAGGCCACATCTGGAGAGCAGGGTCCAGTTCTCCCCAGTACAGGAGAGGCATTGACATACTGGAGCAGTCCAGTGAGCACTGCAGGGATGGTGAAGGGACTGAAGCATTTGCAATATGAGGAGACCAGGAGAGATGGAATTGTTCAGCCTGGAGGAGGCTTCACAAGGATCTTACTGATGTGTATGGATCCCTGACAGGAGAAGGTTTAGAAGATGGAGCCAGACTCTTCTCAGTGGGATCTAGTGACATTGAAATACATGAAGTTCCTCTTAGACATGAGAGAGAACTTGGTTTTCTGTAAAGCTGGGACTGGTTGCCCCAAGAGGCTTGTGAAGTTTCTATCCTTGGAGATATATTAAGAACCCAACTGAACACAGTCCTGGGCAATCTGCTCTAGTGGGCCCTGCTTTGAGCAGAAGGGCTGGACTGGACTGTGTCCAGAGATGCCTTTCAGCCTCGACTGCTCTGTCATCCTGTGAACTGTGTGGTGGTGAAAACCGCTTTGCTCAGGCTGTGTGGAAGGCTGGTCTCTCACCTGCACAAACAGGATATTGACGTAGTAGTCCTCTTACCCAAGAGGCAGCAGATAATAAGAACAATGTAGAAATGGAAAACTGAACCATTAGAGGCCAGTTTGGCACATGCACAGCTATAGGTGGTGCTGTGTCCTAGTGTACGTTGTTCTTTGAAGGTACATGGCCAGCCCATCCTGCTGTGTGCAGACCCCACAAAACTACTCAGGGTTTGCCCATAATTTTGTAAAAACACCAGCCAAACTGACAAAGATCAGATTTGAGGCCTGTCTCTTCCTCTGCCTAACAGTGTCCAGAAGCAGATGCTTACAGAAATAACACAAGAAATAAAACACTCGTTTTGCCTTCCCTAGCACACCTTCCAAATCCCAGCAGTTCAGCACACCCTCCAACCAGCAGTTCAGGAACATCCTGTGCCAAGGCTTTGCAGCCCTATCAGTTTTCAGTAGCTCTTGATGAACTGTTCTTCTGTGATTTTTTTTTTCATTCTGTTTAAATATTACTTCATCTCCTCACTGTATGTCTTATCCCATGAGAAATATGAGTAAATGCACCCTCTTGACATTGCTCACCATTTGTATGATCTACCTTGCAATGTCCTTTTCCAAACTGGAGAGTCTATACTGTGTGTGCCTCCCACAGGCAGCTTCCTTTACTTAGACAAATTTGATCAAGACTGACTTGTCAGGGGTGTTCCAAGGACCTTTCTGTCACTATAGCAATGCTGAATGTGCACAAAAGCCACTTGCACACAATGGGCAGAGAAATGCAAGCACAGAAGATTCATCTATCAGGGATTACTTATGGAATACTTCCAGACACCTCAAATCACTGCTGGAAAAATCTCGTGCATGAAAACAGAAGGGCCAGGAGGATGTACAGCACGAGAGTCTTGGGGCACTCTATGCTGCCCAGATATTATCAGTAGAAGGAGCATGAAGAGAAATATCATTGGTATCACTTGCTGGCACCAGTGTACCAGCTGCTACTGTGAGCACTTAAACTGCAGATAGACTGCCTGAATTCCCACAAGAACCTGGGCAATTGGAAAATAACATTTGAATGCAAATCTGGGCCTGTGAAAGAAAAAGAGTCCTCAGGGTATAGGAATTAATGCCTGTGTTAAAATCCTTCTCTCTTTCTGAGGCTGCACACATTAGAGTCAAGGAATTGGCAAATTTTGTATGGCAGAATCTTTAGAGACATGAGCAGCTTTTAAAAAATTTCCAGGGTGCCTGGGTTTCAGTTTTTGAATAAGCAAGCAGATGTGTCTGATGAGCCTTTGCAAAGCTCTTCTCCTGCCACTGCTGTTGGAAAGCAGCCCCTCATTCGTGATTGTCTTCTGCCATATTTTACTTAGCTTAAAAGCACTAAATGAAATCAACCACGGTAAACAACAGAATGTTGTCATGCAAAATACAAAGCTCTGCAAAAACCTTGGAGTGGGGAAAATATAGAATATAATTAGGATAAGTCAGGATCTGAAATGTTTAAGAAAAAAGTATTAAAAGGGATAGTTTGGCAGAAGGAAAAGAGTCTACAGCTACTAGCAACAACTGAAGTAGTAGAGTGAAGGGAGTATTTCAGTCTTCCAGAGCATGTACTGCTTAAGGCCACAGACAGGTGAGGCTCAGCTGGTGACAGCAGAGCCAGGGTAAAGTGCTGAGCACCAAGTCAGCAGCCAGTATGCAGACTGAGAGTGGGCTCCTTGCTGCTCAAGTGCAGGAGCTGTGCTTTTAAACCCAGCAGCTCAGTCCCAGGCATTACTAGTCCCTGATTTTGTCTTCAAGAATTTTATGTTTTTCACAGTCTGCAGCACTTAGGATTGTTAGGACTGCAATGGGAAGGAGCACTAACCATAGTGCACAGCTCATGACCAAGCTTTGGGGATCTCAGCCTTCCTCTGCTTCTGCTCTTCCCAGCTTTCTGGGAGCTTAGGAGGTCAACAGGATGCAGTTGACAGGGCAGCTAGAATGGGCAGCTTTAAGCATCACTGCCTGGCATTTTATGAAAAAATATGCACTTCTGTCCCTCCCAGTAAGTGTCAGTATTTCTGGAGCACATAAACTGAACTGAGAATAAAATTCAGCTTTATAATGCTTCTTAAAACTGGAAGTTGCTTCTAGGTACCACAGCCCCAGCATGGAAATTAGAAAGAGGCCAGAACAGCCACCAAAGCAGCATAGGGCAGCATTTGGTGGTGAGGCAGCACAGAGCCATCAGAGCAGACCTGATCTGCTTGAAACTAGCTGGGATTTAGCCTCACTAAACCCAGAACAGTGTTTAAAACCATNCATAAACTGAACTGAGAATAAAATTCAGCTTTATAATGCTTCTTAAAACTGGAAGTTGCTTCTAGGTACCACAGCCCCAGCATGGAAATTAGAAAGAGGCCAGAACAGCCACCAAAGCAGCATAGGGCAGCATTTGGTGGTGAGGCAGCACAGAGCCATCAGAGCAGACCTGATCTGCTTGAAACTAG